>CM051270.1:58731349-58971349 GCA_027921565.1 Artemia sinica | reverse complement strand
AAATTAACCATCCCAAATCATAGGTTTCAGTCAACACACACCAACGAAAGACTAAGAAACCTAGCTCAGAAAAGTCAAAAATAGCAAACTACTCATCCCAAACTATTGGTTTCAGACAACATTCACCTACGAAATACTAGAAAACTTTAGCTCAGAAAAGCCTGAAATAGCAAACTAAACATCCCAAATCATAATTTTCTAACAACACATATCTATGAAAGGCTAAGAAACCTAGCTCTGAAAAGTCCAAAAAGCAAACTACACCTCCCAAATCATAATTTTCAGAAAGGACACACCTATGAAAGGCTAAGAAATCTAGCTCAGAAAAGTCAAAAATAGCAAATTAACCATCCCAAATCATAGGTTTCAGTCAACACACACCAACGAAAGACTAAGAAACCTAGCTCAGAAAAGTCAAAAATAGCAAACTACTCATCCCAAACTATTGGTTTCAGACAACATTCACCTACGAAATACTAGAAAACTTTAGCTCAGAAAAGCCTGAAATAGCAAACTAAACATCCCAAATCATAATTTTCTAACAACACATATCTATGAAAGGCTAAGAAACCTAGCTCAGAAAAGTCGAAAGTAGCAAACTACACATCCCAAATCATAGGTTTCAGACACCACACACCTATGAAAGACTAAGAAATCCAACTCAGAAAAGTCAAAAATAGCAAACTACATATCCCAAATCATAAGTTTCAGTCAACACACACCAACGAAAGGCTAAGAAACCTAGCTCATAAAAGCCTGAAAAAGCAAACTACTCATCCCAAACTATTGGTTTCAGACAACATTCACCTACGAAATACTAGAAAACTTTAGCTCAGAAAAGCCTGAAATAGCAAATTAACCATCCCAAATCATAGGTTTTCAGTCAACACATACCTATGAAAGGCTAAGAAACCTAGCTCAGAAAAGTCGAAAATAGCAAACTACTCATCCCAAACTATTGGTTTCAGACACCACACACCTATGAAAGACTAAGAAATCCAACTCAAAAAGCCCGAAATAGTAATTTACATATCCCAAATCATAAGTTTCAGACAGCATTCACCTACGAAATACTAAGAAACCTTAGCTCAGAAAAGTCTGAAATAACCAACTACTCATCCCAAACTCGAAGTTTCAGACAACAAACACCTATGAGTGACTAAGAATCCTAGCTCTGAAAAGTCTAAAAAGCAAACTACACCTCCCAAATCATAATTTTCAGAAAGGACACACCTATGAAAGGCTAAGAAATCTAGCTCAGAAAAGTCAAAAATAGCAAATTAACCATCCCAAATCATAGGTTTCAGTCAACACACACCAACGAAAGACTAAGAAACCTAGCTCAGAAAAGTCAAAAATAGCAAACTACTCATCCCAAACTATTGGTTTCAGACAACATTCACCTACGAAATACTAGAAAACTTTAGCTCAGAAAAGCCTGAAATAGCAAACTAAACATCCCAAATCATAATTTTCTAACAACACATATCTATGAAAGGCTAAGAAACCTAGCTCTGAAAAGTCCAAAAAGCAAACTACACCTCCCAAATCATAATTTTCAGAAAGGACACACCTATGAAAGGCTAAGAAATCTAGCTCAGAAAAGTCAAAAATAGCAAATTAACCATCCCAAATCATAGGTTTCAGTCAACACACACCAACGAAAGACTAAGAAACCTAGCTCAGAAAAGTCAAAAATAGCAAACTACTCATCCCAAACTATTGGTTTCAGACAACATTCACTTACGAAATACTAGAAAACTTTAGCTCAGAAAAGCCTGAAATAGCAAACTAAACATCCCAAATCATAATTTTCTAACAACACGTATCTATGAAAGGTTAAGAAACCTAGCTCAGAAAAGTCGAAAGTAGCAAACTACACATCCCAAATCATAGGTTTCAGACACCACACACCTATGAAAGACTAAGAAATCCAACTCAGAAAAGTCAAAAATAGCAAACTACATATCCCAAATCATAAATTTCAGTCAACACACACCAACGAAAGGCTAAGAAACCTAGCTCATAAAAGCCTGAAAAAGCAAACTACTCATCCCAAACTATTGGTTTCAGACAACATTCACCTAGGAAATACTAGGAAACCTTAGCTCAGAAAAGCCTGAAGTAGCAAACTACACATCCCAAATCATAGGTTTCAGACAACACACATCAACGAACGACGGGGGATCGGGGGAGGACCTTTGGGACCCAGGGAGGACGTTTGGGGGTCCGGGGGGGCAGTTGGGGACCGGTGGAGGGCCTTTGGGACCCCGTTGGTCCTTTGGGAGCTCGATGGGCCTTTGTGGGGCTGGTGGGCCCTTGAGGACCAGGGGAGGGCCTTTGAGGGTCTGAGGAGGGCGTTTGGGGGGCTGGGGCTCTTTGGGAGCTTGGGGGGAACTTTGAGTACCGAGCGCTTCCTTCGGGGTTGGGGAAGGAGGATCGGAACCCTTTGGGGTTGGGGTAGAGGACCTCACAACACTGTTCAAATGAAACTTGTGTATTATAACGACCACAGAGTTTCACCATTAATTTCTCTTCTAAAATCTCTTCAAAAATCATCTTTTAAAATGTCTCCAACTGTTTCGTCGAAATAGTTCCATAACCTGTCTAAAAAAGTTTCGCCCAAATAATCCCTAAACGTAATTCAGCGTGTTCCTTTTGTTTGGCATCCCTGCGCTGGCTTATTTCAATTATTTGGAAACCTTTTCGCGCGCTAAGATCAAAACTTTTGCTCGGAAACGATTCTTCTGGAAGAACTCCAGACATTAATAAACTTCGCGCCGGAGACAATTCAAACAATCATGACATCATGTGTGATCTAACTGTTTCTCGGAAACATTTCTGTTCGAAATCCAAAGACATTAATTAACTTTACGTTATCTGTCAGACATTAATTAACTGTTTCCCGGGAACTCATAACATTTGGCTTGAACAACAATAACAAATACTGTTTCCCGGGAACTCGTAACATTTGGCTCGAACAACAAATATTGGAAACACGCGATCTCCCGGAAACTCATAACATCTGCATTGAACAACAACAAGAAGGGAGTGACAAAGTTCCTGTTTTTCCCATTCTCACTGACAAAATCCATAAAACCGTCAAATAATCAACACACATAACCATCCATGAAAACAGACATAAATGTGACAAAATTCCTGTTTTTTTCATTCTCACTCAGAAAATCCATAAAACCATCCATAAATGTGACAAAATTCCTTTTTTTCAAATTCTCACTGACAAAAACCATAAAACCATCCATAAATGTGACAAAATTCCTGTTTTTCAAATTCTCACTGACAACAAACAGACATAAACTATGTAAAAAAAGTTATAGGTGGCAGCAGGGGTGCCACATGGGACCTCCTGAGGCATCTCTACTAACCTCTACAGTAGGTTTCTCTGATACGTTGAATTTGAATGTGTGATTTTCATTAAGATTCTATGACTTTTAGGGGGTGTTCCTTTTTTTCAAAAATAAGACAAATTTTCTCAGGCTCGTAACTTGTGATGGGTAAGACTAAACTTGACGAAACTTACATATTTGAAATCAGCATGAAAATCCACTCCTTTCGCTGTACCTATTAGTATCAAAATCCCGTTTTTAGTTTCGGTTACTATTGAGCCGGGTCGCCCCTTACTTATAGTTCGTTACCACGAACTGTTTAATAAGCAGTAATAGATTGTTTCAAAGTGCCACATAAGAAAATGGATAATCATGCTAAAGAAGACGTTTAACAGAAAAAAACTCATTATTTTTCGGTAAATTTCACTAAATTTTATGCTGTCGGGGGCTGTTGTAATTTAATATGTATTTTGTGGTATTATCAGTGGTGCAACTTCATCCAAATCCCGGAGAAGAGGGCACAGTTAGATCCAATTTTCACAAATCAAGTGAAAATGACAGTGAAAAATGAAAAATGGGCACTATATAGTATCATTAAGCCAAGGACCTACTAAAGAAACCTGACCTGTTTCTTTGGATGCTTGAATTATGCAGGCTTGACTTAGTTTTGACAAGATTTTTGAAGCAACTGAATTTTCACTGGCAGCAGGGGCAAACTGAGATCAGAGGCGGGGGAATGGACTAGGCAGAGCAGTTGCCTCCCTGTCCCATAGCAAATTACACCCCTGGGCATTATTGGAACAAAATGATTTTAATAGTTATTTTTATTATTATTCATTTATTGCCCGTCAAACAAAGATACAATAGACGGAGTAATCACTAAAGAAAGCAAAAAAAAAGGAAGGAGACAAACACAATGAAAATTCAAACACATGACAAAAACCATTCATTATGTTCACTACCTTAGTACAAACAATTCTTTTCCCTTAGTCAAAGCAAGTTCTGTAGCTTGGTTCAGTTCATTTCCTTCTTTTCTATTTGGCTCCTGATATATACAGAAATTACTCTTTTTATATACAGAAATTACCTGATATATACAGAAATTACTCTAATATGGAGCATATCCTATTTGTTTTACTCTAAAAAACAATTGAAAATTAGAGCTTTTGATGTGACAATTGTTTCACCCATTTCTTGGACATCTAAAAATAATTTTCCTTTAAAAACAGATCGCTGGGAAATACCCAGGGAGGGGGAGGGATCCCAGGGGTTTTGTTCTTACCAGAAATTAAATGTACCTCTTATTTTCCTATTTTAATTCATTTTCTATGTCTTCTTGTTTTTTAGGAGAAGGGAGGCATTCCCTTTAACTCTCCATACACCGCAGTTTAAAATTACCAACACCTTCAGGTGGTTGCCTCCTCCTCAAACAGGTAAATTAGACACTAATGGCATAGGCTAATAGCGACGAAGACCACACTGCCTTTCCATCATAAACAACAAGTTTATGTTTCCAAATTATAACTAGTGGTAAATAACAAGCAGAACAATACGGATTTTTTTTTATATTAGACAGTGGAGTGCAACTTTAAATAAATGTTTCCACCCTATATCCAAGGGCCGTCCTCAGCAAAACAAATGAAAAAGAAAAACGAAGAATATAAAAGAACTCGCATTAAAGTAGTCTTTTATATTCTTCGTTTTTCATGTTCATTTGTTTTCCTGAAGACGGCCCTTGGATATAGGGTTGAAATTTTTTTTTAAAGTTGTATTCCACTGTCTTATATAAAAAAATTTCCCTACTGTTCTACTTGTTGTTCAAGATAACATGAAAATATACGGCGTGAGCGGCAATTAAAACAAAAATATTGTTTTGTTTTTTATAATACAAACAGTGTTGAACCTATCCGTGAATTTTTAGAGTTTCTCCAAATCTCTCAAAAAGAAAATTGGGTTCTCTAACATTTTCCCGAACATTATCGTTGTAAATGCACGAACGCTAGAACGAAATACATATTGTTGATTTTCATTACCTTTAATTTTTGAGGAGATTTTAGAGAGCCAAATTTTCTTTTGGGGATGTCCAAAAAATCTGTTTTGGTGAAACCCGAAAATTTCGAGAAAGTGGAATTGCTAATTTTTTTTATTATTTTTTAAAATAAAGTACTTGTACATAGAAAGTACATGAAAAAAAATAATATTTGGTAGCATTATTTGCAGTAATCAGCAGCATATCAACAGCAGCATATGGAAAAAAAAGAATTTTCATTTTAATTCTTTGTTATGCAACAAGGGAAAAAATTAAGATCGTTCAAATTTAGAATTGCCGCAAAATTAATTGCGAAATATGACTAATATTAATTTTTGGTTCTTCCACGTGGAATATTTTTTTCTATTTAGAGAGTGAGGCCACGAACTTTATCCCAGAGTAAAAATAACATAAGTAGACGGAGCATGTCCTAGCCTAAGCCCCCCTCCTGAAATTCCATATTTTTTATTACTCTCTGCTCTATTACTCCTTACTCACTGTATAATTTACATCTTTTTATTGTTTTTACAAATGAATCTTATAGCAACATTTGATGAAAAAAGAATTTTCCCCCTAATTTTTTGATGTGGAAAAAGGACAGAAAACCATTAAATTTAGATTTAAAATCAGAATAAGAGATTGTATTTAGATCGTTGATATTTAAAATTGCAGTAAAATTAATTACCAAATTTGACAAAATTTTATTTTCGGCATTTCCATGTAGTACATTTTTTTTTTATTTAGGAAGGGATATAGTGGGCTTTATCTCACAGACCTATTTACATGAGCAGGCGGTGAACGTCCTGGCCTATACTCCCACACTAAATTTTCATGGGTTTTTATTATTACCTCTACTTTCCCTGCTCCCTTCCCTGCTCCATCACACCACCCCCTCTCCCTTCCCTGCTCCATCACAATAGCAGAAGATGGCGGGGCAGATCCTGGATTAGGCTCCCCTCCTTTAGTTTCGTGAGTTTTATTATTTCCCATATTCTGTGTATAATTCACCTGTTTTTTTTCTGTTCTGGTAAATTTGAATCCCACTTCCCCCTGTTCTCCAGTTTACTCGTACGCACGTGCCCAAATTCATCCTATGGAAATAACTCGAAAATTTTTTTATAAGAGAAGAGCTACTAAATGCTAGACAGAAAACATACATTGACCATCTCGATTTATAAATCCTTCACATTTTTTTCAAACAGAAAACCAAGACGAGATTTCATTGTCTAATATACTCCCATTGTCCAATGTCCAATGAAATTGTCCAATGAAATTTTGACAATTTGACAATGTCCAATGAAATTGTCCAATGAAATTCATTGTCCAATGAAATTTTGTTAGACTTACATGTATTTATATTCTCAAAAAGAGGAAAATTATGATTAAGTAAATTAAATTAAGTTTCACTTCATATATGTTGATATAAACAAGAAAAGAAATGTTATTGATATGAATGACTTACCACAAAAAAGTATATCCACAAAATTTAAATTAATCTACATCTGCTGACTAGTTCTCAACGAACTTTCAAATTTCAAAAATGTCTATCCATATTCACACACAAAAGATTGGTGGAAGATTATAAACGGTCAATGGCCTACAAGAAAACTTTGAAGGAGGAAGGAGTATGGAACATAGAAACCCGCTAAGATCTTAACCCATGAACAAAGTACTCTTATCACAACAATTTTTACAGCCAGAACAACATCCCCCCCCCCCCTCTCCAGGTCCTAAGAGCCCATTGGTTCCTGACCAAATATTTGTCTTTGCAGTTATCTATCGTTGCCTTGAGCGAGTCTTTTTTACAAAGTTTTTTTTTATGCTATCAAAATTCTTCCAGTAAAGGTATTTTATCTTTTCTATTTAAAAAAGGCAATAAATACAGTATAGCAAATTATTTTCAGGGGGGACATTTTGCATGCAACCATCAATTTGGGGGCTTTATTAGAAAATGGTGGACTCGTTCACCCCAAGTTGATACCAAAATCAATTTGATATGCGTATTACCGATTTGGAATATTCCCCCAAAAGAAAATTTAGTTAAAGGGGTTTAAAGTCATATCAGATGATCCAACTGACTAAACGATCTCAATAATTATCTTTTCTCTGTCAGACATTGGAAAAATACAAAAATACTGACAAGGCTAAAATTGCAGGCCTAAATAAACAAATGAAAATTGAATGTGTGTTATATATGATGTGGCGAAAACTATAGCTACTATTTGCTTGTGTTCTTTTGTCAAAAAAATTTCTCATTTATTAAGTTTAGTTCAGTTTATAATCCACTCAAAAGATCCATTTGTCATTATTATTATTTTCTTTCTCAACAAATTTTACAAGCAATAAAGAATGTAGAACGTCCAGCCCAATTCTATTATTTAGGGTTTTACTGCTCTAGCTGCTTCTATTTTCTGAATAATGTTCGTTAAACTAGTTTAGTGTTTTATAGCATGCTTTGCTACCGTTCACCTGATTCGGCATGTCAAGCGAATGGAACCGAGTCGCCTGTCGAAAACCTCACTTGAAGGATCTCTGCATGGCCTCAATTCACGAGGAAGACTACGAAAGCGATTAATAGATAACTTCGATTTTGACAACGTCAATTTACCCCAGCTATCACGTACTGCACCTGAGAGAATACTGCACCAAGTCCTTAGAAAACAGCAAGCAGGAGTGGCTCCAAAATGACCGGGGAGGAGGGTTGGGACCTAAGTAAGTTAGTAGAAAACTTCTGCTCAATGTTTATTTAAGCAACTTAACAGATGTATTTCGCAGGATGACATTCTGGAAGGGGCGGCTACAGCGCCAGACGAATCAGTTTTTCAAATATTTTTTCCAAGACTTCCCTCCTTAGGGTAATAACAGCAAGTTGTGTGACTATGTTTTATGTTGCTGCTAAAGTTCTAATAAGCACATACAGGTCCTTCAACTTTATGTTTTGCAGGCACCATTTTAGATTCCATATTTGATTAGAACCGTGGTTCCTAACATAGAAAACTTCTACAGGAATTTATCTTAAAGGGAGGGGGAGGGGTTCAAAATGGTTAAGGCAGATCTGTTTAACCGTTTTTTACAAATCTTGCATGAGGAGAGGAGTCTCTCATCCGTCAAAGTAAAATAATTAAACAGAAGGGAGATAAATTACAATTATTTCGGGAGCCAAAAAGCGGGGAGCCACTGAAAAGTCCTATTGCATTTACCTATACCTTTCTAAATTCGCATTACTGATACCTGAATTAATTCAGCGCCGCCCTACCAATCCGTTCATTTTTGTCATGCTTGATCTCACTATTGTCACAAGTGAACACAAAAGCAGTTTTTTTTAAATTTTGCAATTATTGATGATTGTGATAACATCTAAAACAATCTGCAGTTACACTTCAGTAGTAAAAAATACAAAAACAAAATATTTCCGATTATTAATATTAAAAATTAATGGAAAACGTGTCCACTAGACAAACTTGCATCGTAGATGGCTCTGCTTCAAATAAAAGATAATTATCAAAAACAATTTGCTAAGAGTAGTGATCCAAGACAATTTGTAGCTAGGAAAAAATATAGAATCATTATATTTCAGATTATTGATGTTAAAAATTAATGGAAAACGGGGCCACTAAACCAGCCTGCATCACACAAGCTTTCTACTTCAATTAAAATGAGATTAAAAATTAGACTTCGAAATTCCTATCCGCTCCCGATTGACTTTTTTCTTTACTGATTTATTTTGTTAAAACAAAAATAACGAAGTCCGTTGTTTCTATTGCACAAAGGATTTAATATGAGTTCGTTAGTGGAAGTAATGTACTAGATCACATCTAAATACAGGGACCTTTGTTTGTCTTCAAAACTGAGAAAAATAAAAATGCAAAAGATTAATATTCAAAATTTAGAGAATAGAGTGAAAAAGACGCAAAAGGGTGAATTTTAGATGACTCTGACCTTCGAATAAGCACTGATCAAAATTACGTTCCACAATATCATGAATGAAAATTAATTATTTGCTATTATTTGCATTTCAATGGATGATAGGATATTAGGGGCAAATATATATCTCTAAACGTGCAAAATGACCTGCAATGTTAGTCACTTTTATGCATTTTAGCAGCTAAATTATTTCATATTTGTCATTTTAGTCTTTATGATACAAAATTTAATTAATTATAATTAATTAATAATACAATGGACAACCCTGTGTTTTAAGCTATTTTTATTGCTATAAGTGCAGACGGGACAGTAATGGTAGCCCTATTTATGTATTTTAAGCATTTTTGATATATGAAGCATTTTGATATGAAGCATTTGCTGATATATGCCGTTTAGGTCTTATGTAATCAGACATAATTAATGATGATCAATTAATAATCCTTTTTCCTCCAAGACAATACATAATCCTGTATTTTAAGCAATTTGTATTCCTAGAAGTGCAGAACGGACAGCAATGGTAGCCCTTTTTTATGTATTTTTAAGCATTGTATGGGCTAAATTTGTTGATTTATGCCGTTTTCAGGTAAAATAAATAATTTAACTATTATTTGTGGTAATTGTGTTGTAGAATACAACCTTAGATTATTCATTTTTAATCTACAGTTGAAATTTATCTCTTCCTAATTGGTTTTGGTTTATTGAAACATTGTTTTTAAACACTTGGGAGCACACATTAGCGACGGAGGGAGGGTTCCCACCCCTTAGATTTTATTACCCCTTCACAGATTTTGAAAAATACCTTTTTTGGTATTTTCTTTGAATATCGAAAAAACAACAAAGTTGTCCCATTTATTTGTTGTTTTTTTTATCTTCATTATATATATATTTATATATAATTATATATATATATATATAATTATATATATATATATATATATATATATATATATATATATATATATATATATATATATATATATATATATGTATATATATATATATATATATATATATATATATATATATATATATATATATATATATATATATATATATATATATATATATATATATATATATATATATTATATATATATATATATATATATATATATATATATATATATATATATATATATATATATATATATATATATATATATATATATATATATGGATATATATACATCCCCCTCCCTCACTATACTTTATACTTTAAAAAAGGCATTGCTGCAAACACTATGCTTTTCTTGAAGAAATAAAAAGAGCAATCTTTATCCATGAAAATATTAACTTTTATTTATAGATGACAACCATTCATTCATTAACATTTTAAACAACGTACACTTATACAATTCTCAATTACATCATCTCTAATTAACAAATTCTTAAGACTGGCATCCCTAATCCCTTTCCTTTCTCAAGGAAATAAGACATGATATCAGACGATGAAACGGTGCAATGAGTACGAAAATGAATTAATTAAGATCATCTATCCAAAATCAAAACATATTATCTAAATTTTGGGAGCTGGATAGGCCACGGTCCATTGATATTGATTAGTGACTCCAGCGAAGCAACCAAATCTTTCCTTTTCCAGACCTTCGAATCAGACAAGTATACAGGATTTTTGTTTTCGGAGCCGGAGCCTCCCGTGTACACGCCCTTGCTTCGAGTGGTGATTCATGTTGGATTTTTTGTGGCTATCAGATTGCCTTATTTTTTTTCTAACCTCATCCAGTTGCATGGCTCTGTGTTCAAATCTCCAAAAGAAAATCGTAATTTCAGTACTTTGATTTCTTAGAACGGCTTAATTTTTAGTATTAAAATTTATAAATTTCAAATTTTTGAAAATTGATTAAACGTAATTGATAAGTGTAAAGTGGGAATTGTAGTGAATTAAAAAATGAAGGGAAATAGAAGCGTAATTAGACCGTTTGTCCTTTTTTGGAACATTTTTTCTTGGAATTATGATAGAATTTCCTAAACAACCAGAAATTTCTTAAAACAATTGAATTGCTTAATATTTTGAATTTTGTTAATTTCAAATTTTTGAATATTTTTTGAGAATTGTAATAAATTGAAAATGAAGTAAAATGGAAGTGTAATTGAGTGTTACGGAGTTATTGTTTTCTCTAATCTTACCCAGTTACGTTAATCGTTTATTGAGTTTCAAAAGAAAACCGTAATTTTTGTGTTTTTTGGAAAACTATATTTTTTTTTTTTTTTTTTTTTTAATAAATAGCGCATTACTAGGCAAATCATGCCCTGAATTAATCAAAATATTCGAATACTTAACAAATTAAAATCAGCAGAACTGAAAATACTAAACAAAAATCAAAGAAATATTTTTAAGGAAGTGTTAAACGAATTGCTTTCATTTATATAGTGTTTAAACTTTTTTGAAATTTTGAGCATTAGAATATTATGATCCAAATAGAATTTACTCCAAAGAGTATGGATAAATTACAAGAGTGGGAACTGGCACAACTGTCTACAAAAAAAAAAAAAAAAAAAAAATAACATCAACGTCATTTAGCGTTTGGCGACATTTGGCTTTTCTTTCAGTGTAAAAATAGGAATAATTAACTCAATTTGCTAGTTGGTAAAATTAGCCCAGTAATAAATGTCTGATCTCCGTTCCTGACATAAAAAGTGATTACAAAGCTTGAAAAAATGCTAAGTCTTGCCAAAGACTAGATGGCGTTGATGTTTTTTCGCACTCTAGTGCCAGTTTCCATTCTTATAAGTTACCCACACTTTTTAACATACCCTTTTTTTCGTAGCTATGTAAGCCTATGTTACCTCGCAGCCTACTATTTTATTAAGTCTTTTTTTATTAAATATTGTAACTGAGAAAACAAATTTCGAAACTTTCCTAGGGTTTTTCCAGATTTTTTTTGCTATTTAGTACGAATCTTAGGTGCCTTAACTTTGGTTTAGTTTATGTTTCTTAAGGAAGTATTAAATGAAGCCTTTTCATTCCTTTTTTCAGTTTTGTAGAATTTTAGACTGGGTTGATTGAAACTTTTAAGCATTCAAATATTATGATAGTCTCAGGGCAGGATTGATCTAGTATTTGGTCTACCCCGAGCTTGTAAATGGAGTACCCCGAGTATTTGGAGCTACCCCGAGCTCAATCCAACAAAAACAGGAGCGACTAAAATCAATTTTTATTTTGCAGGAAAGTCTTTTTTTACTTGAAATACGCACTTGACAACCGCGCTGTTTTGATTTTGGATAGACAGACTAGGTTTAATACCTTAGTTTTCGGTCTGTGTCACTTCATTGTACCTTTCGCTAATTTGGCGATTTAAAATTTTCAGTTGACACAAAAAGAGCCAATTGGCCCTACAGCCATGACCATATAAAATGCCCATTGGCTCTCCTTTCTCAAAAACAATTTTGGGGGCCAATTTTACAAATTTGTGTACTAGAGTATATTATGAACATCGCAAGACGATGAAGAATGGCACAGAAAATAAATATATAAAAACACAAAAAATGCCCGTTATGAAAAATACAAAAAATAGGTTTCTAAACCAATCTTTGATAGTCTAATTAAAATAGGCCTTAGAATCAAAGGCACAATATAACAGAATATCAAGGCATAGCGATACGAATATATTCTTGCTTTATCAAAGGTTATTTGAAAAAATTGTAGGTTCAACAGCATTGAACCCATTCATATATCGAAGCTAATATTTTCTATGATAAAACCAAAACTGATTTTTAATAACTAGAATTCCTGTAAGCATACACGCAAAAAATTGTGAGATATTTAAAAGAATTTGTCACGTTCAATAAAATTCAAGTCCTAGAGTTGTCCTAAAAAAAAAGAAAAAAAAGAGAATTAATGTAAGCATTAATTTTTTTTAGCTTTAAAAAAAATAAGAAAAAAAACAAGAAAAAAAATGGAGAATTAATGCAAGCATTAATTATTTTTTCAACTTTTTAGAATTTTTTTTGGTCAAATTTAAACAAATTTCTAGTCTTGGACTATTTCTTAGAAACCATCCAATTGCCTTTCCCTCAACCCCTGAAATAAACACATAGAAAATAAAATATACTTAGAGAATTTTTTTTTACAATATCAAGCTGCAAATCATTAAAGAATACGGAAATTTTATGAGCATATAAAACAGTAAGCTAATTAACCAATAACTTACAATATAAAAATCAATCAAAAAAATTGAGATTCTCAGGATTTTCAAGCATATATTTATATAATTACTAGTGTTCAGTAAATATAAAAATTACTATACGCTGCAACAGTATCATGGTATTTTTTTTCATATCCTCGAATCCAAATATGTGACTAAACAATAACAATTTGTCAACTAGCACTTGTTGAATAGACCTAAGAACATAGTAAAGGGATAACTGGTCTGACACGGGCCAGCAATCTTTGATTTCTCACATAGTAATACACTACTTTGGTACATTGTTTTCAATCACGTGTTATTTCCGGTCACGTGTGATACCCCTTATTTCATTGCATACGGGCTTCTTGGAGTCCAGTTTGGGTAGCGTAAGCAGAAAAATGAAGTGGGTTGGTTGTGACGGCTTGAAGTTGGTTAGCTCCGGTTGGCAATGCTGATGCATATGTGAAAGCAGGCCCGACAAGGCCAGCAGCTCCAGCTAGAAATGAAAAAAATTATTCTTCTATGTTTAGAATCCATTATTCCTTGAAAACAGGGACGTAATTTGCTATGGGGAGAGGGGACAACTGCCTCCTTCAGACCTCAGTTTACCCCCCCCCCCCCCCCTCCCAAGCTGAAATTTAGTTTCTGCAAAAAAAACTTCCAGAGAAACAGGTCAGTTTTCTTTAGTGTATATTTGCCTTTATGATACCGAACGGCTAATTTTTCATTTTCACTGTCATTTTCACTTGATTTGGGAAAATTGGCTCCAACTTTGACCTCGCCATAGAATTTTGACAAAAATACGCCACTGCTTGATAAGGTATACTTCGAAAGTTATTTTTAAGTATTCATTACTGAAAATGAGCCTGTTGTTAGCACGCAACTCTTTAACTAGCTCTACCTTGTCGGCCCTTTCCCTACCAACAATACTTAGTTTTTCTTAAGGGCTAGACAGACGTTGCTTTTTTCAAGTTAAAACGGCCGTATTCATTCAACAAGGGCGTATTTTATACCAGCTTTCCAAGATTTTGATCTAGGTTAATGCTAAGTTTGATCCTCTGTTAAGCTTACTTTTCCTCTCACTAATTTGGAACATTTTCAATACACAAGGTTGTGGAGTTACTTATTACCTCAATCAATACGCTATTTGATGGCATGGTAAGGCAAACTGTCTTTACGTAGTGTCCATATTTTAGAAATTAAAAATAATTAACCAAAAATGTGCAAATCTCTCAGTGAAAAAGCTTATCACTCGCATGTGTATGCTTTTAAACAGTGGAAGAATACGGCAGCTCTGTCTAGCTATAGACATATACACGTGATGGCCTTACCATGCCATCAAATAGCGTATTGATTGAGGTAATAAGTAAGCTCCTTAGTAAAACGTTCTCAGAAGTTTGAGTGGGTGTCAGTTAGTGACTCCCCATAAAATCTATTTCAAGTAAAGTAAATCCTTGCAAATATATAAGATGGAGTTATTGCCAGATGAGAGCTACGTACTCTTTATTAGTGGAATTTATTTTATTTTGATGCATCGAAATGATCAGTCAATGAAAATTATGTTAACAATTACTGATAGGGAAATTGTAAATCTTCAGAATCTAAAATGCGAGCACTATTTGGATATTTTTGTTCAATTTCAGTGGTCATTAAGAACAACTAAAAACTATAACTATTTAAATTATTTGATATTTAATCATTTAAAAATTACTTAGAAATATTTTAATTAAAAACCATGTTTTTAGGTGCTGGAAACTGCTCCTTTACCTTTACTATATAGTATAGTATATTTGACACGAAAAACCCAACGGGGCCACAAAAAAAGACACAAAATAACAAAGAAAACATACAAATACAATTAAATGATTCAATTTAAACTTTTGATCAAAACGATGAAAACACAGAAAACCATTCAAAAACACTTATATAAACAAACACAAACGAAGTCATCGCATAACACTCTCACGATGGGTTACACCTAAACGAATAAACCGCGCAAGATTCTTAATACTAATAAAACACCCATTTCCAAGAAATTTTTCACCGAGGCTCATCCACTCAAAAATTTCCTTTCTCAAGACCCTTAACCCTCCAAACTACCCCCCGAAAATGCAATTAATTTTTCTCCTACTCTCCACAAATCGGGCAACTGTAAGGACCACTCTTCATTCTAACCCTTTCCAAATATCTTCTTCTTCCCCCAAGTGGCAAAAAATTACCTTTACAAGATATTACTCACTTAATATCCTCTCTAGATAGCTCAGCTCTAAAACATACCTCCTCTCCACATGCCTCTTTTACCCTAGAATACAAACCAAGAGCATCAGACGTTCTAATCTGGCACCCCCACTTCTGTATTTCCTTATCGACTAAAATATAAATTACCCTCTTTTGATACCTCTCCCACTTGCCTACCCCTACCATACCCTTTACTCCATTCACCCTTTCCTCACGAATCCGAAATTGCCTTAATCTACCCCATCCACGAATATCTTCTTCCGTCTAACGGAGACACCGCCAATGCTTCCCTCCTAACCTATATAACCTATATTTTATTTTTATTTTTTTTTTAACTTTCTGTGACACAGAAAAGATTGAAGTTCACCACAGCAGCATTCCCTTTTTAAGGCAACATCTACCATACCCTTTACTCCATTCACCCGACATTCCACACGAAAACAAAATTGCCTTAATCTGCCCCATCCGCGAACATCTTCTTCCGTCTAACAGAGAATCCGCCAATACTTCCCTGCCTAACCTATATAACCTATATTCCCTTTGTATTTTTATACCTTTCTATAACATAGAAAAGATTTGAAGTTCACCACAGCAGCATTCCCTTTTTAAGGCAACATCTACCATACCCTTTACTCCATTCACCCGACATTCCACACGAAAACAAAATTGCCTTAATCTGCCCCATCCGCGAACATCTTCTTCCGTCTAACAGAGAATCCGCCAATACTTCCCTGCCTAACCTATATAACCTATATTCCCTTTGTATTTTTATACCTTTCTATAACATAGAAAAGATTTGAAGTTCACCACAGCAGCATTCCCTTTTTAAGGCAACATCTACCATACCCTTTACTCCATTCACCCGACATTCCACACGAACCCAAAATTGTCTTAATCTGCCCCATCCGCGAACATCTTCTTCCGTCTAACAGAGAATCCGCCAATACTTCCCTGCCTAACCTATATAACCTATATTCCCTTTGTATTTTTATACCTTTCTATAACATAGAAAAGATTTGAAGTTCACCACAGCAGCATTCCCTTTTTAAGGCAACATCTACCATACCCTTTACTCCATTCACCCGACATTCCACACGAAAACAAAATTGCATTAATCTGCCCCATCCGCGAACATCTTCTTCCGTCTAACAGAGAATCCGCCAATACTTCCCTGCCTAACCTATATAACCTATATTCCCTTTGTATTTTTTTACCTTTTTGTGACAAAGAAAAGATTTGAAGTTCACCGGAGCAGCATTCCCTTTTGAAGGCAATGTCTTGTTTTCTGGATTTCTCTACTCTGGAGATGGCACCAAAGAGTAATTTTTGGTGTCATGTAGAACTTTACTCTACTGCTACAAAAACAAATCTGTAAAAATTACGTAGATATGAGCATAAGCTTTTGAATTAGACATTAACCATGTCTCTACAATGTTTCAGTAACCTACTAACGCTGGCAAAAATGGAACCATCAGGGCGAAAAAAGGATATGAGAGCAGGAAACCTCCTGCACATGGTCTTTGACACTGACAACTTAAATGGTATACGTTTTCTTTTTATTTCAATTTGACTCCATTTTTGAGAGGCACCAGGCTCTTTTTAGAAAGATCCAAAAATTAATTTTCATTAATTATTTAATTAATTTTAATTTTCAAACGAATTATTATCGAGCTGAATCTGAGTAGTAGCTATCTTGTTTGAATTAACGATAATTGACATTTTTTTCACTTTGGTTACTATAAGCCACGGCTGTTTTTTTTTTTTTTTTACCAGGCTGCAGCTATTGCTACAACCATGATTATTTGTATCCGAATTAGGATTTTTGGAGGCGAATGTAAAAGAATACATGGTTTAGTTTTAGATCCAAAAATTCTACAGTGCTTCGTACCAGACATTATTGTTGAATTTGAGACTGCTCATCTCCAAAATAGCTGCACAAGAGGTACAAAAATCTATTAATAATCCGTAAACTTCGTACAAATAGATTTTGTCACTGCCAGGCCTAAAGTTATGTCAGACATCTTCAAATTTCTGATGTAATTGTCAAAAACCGTTCTAAGCTGTCCTCAAAGGGGAGGATCAGTAAGGCATGTCCTCCTGATGTGTGACGAAAATGTCAGAAAATGTCATGTACGACAGCGACAATTTCGCTGATTAAATAGGATCTCAAGAAATTAGACGTGGAAACACAGAATCAGAGAGCTAAGTTATCTCTGTTTTTTGGCAAACACCCAATTTGAGAATGAAGGAGTTTCTCAAGATATTGCCAAAGGTCTCATTAAGATCCTTTCCATTTAATAGATGTAATAAAGGTCTAAATTCTTAGGAGGTGGGAGGTAGATCTAATAAGGGTAAAGGTGGCAAGAGGGATATAACAAATTATAAAAAAGAAGTGCAGCTTAAGTCACTTTTTTGGGGAAGGTTAATTTCGACTCAAAACTGCTGTCAACAATCATTAGCAACAAAATAAAACCACAAAACACGAATTAAAAATTAATGAGTCCATTTGGATTCTGTAAATTTTAAATCAATAGTCAAGTACTAATTAAAATCAATAATTAAATCAAGTACACATAGAATTATAATTAAAAAATGTAATAGTAATCAAACATTTGCAATTAAAGTGGTACCTCCTTGGACAAGGGTTCAGCCCGCTTCGCTCACTTCAGTCGATGTAGCACCGATCGCAAAGACAATTTATTTTCAGTAACACCAATTTACGAGTAGGATAAAAATGGGGAAGGGGGGTCTGGGGGGGGGTGAAACCAGGTAATCTCCTCTACCGCCTTTGGATACAATTGACCTCTACCGCTTCTGGATACAGATCCAGACAACAGTCTGGATCTGTTGACACTACATGCTCGATAATGTTGAATAGGAACGCAAAAGACACACTCACCCAAATCAGATAATGGTTAGCAAATATTTACACTGAAGACAAACATTAGAACACAACTTAGTTGATGTTTAAAACAAGGTGAAGAAAGTTGGCCCCGTTCAGATTGTCTAGATTTTCTTCCAAGAAAATAGGACCCCACTAACAACAGATCATTTTCTAGTAATTAATTAAAGGATTTGAAGGAGCCGACAATGACCCAAGGTAAATAACAGAACTCGGAGGGGTTAAGACCCTTCAATCTCCGCCCTAACATCGTAACCCGATCTTAATTTTTGAGAAGTAAGAATTGGCAGTCGCTTTACCATTAAGGCATAAAAAAGCTTCGAAAAGAGACTTAGAGACCCTTCCCCTCTCCCAGAAAATTACCCCCCCCCCTAAAATGGAATGTATGTTTATGAGAACAATAAACGCGTAGCTTCTGAAATGTTTTATAAATTATAAAGTTTTTTGTCATTCACTCCTACATTGCATGTAGTAGAATGTTCATTCATCAATATTAACGACGATAAAGAGAAGAAATATGCTCCGTCTGTTGCTTTTCTTATGCTCAAATCCCGTCAAAGGACGCTTTCTTTTTTATAAATAAATTTCCTAACAATTCAAAAATCAAGTACTGTGAGTAATCAATTTTTTTCCAAAGTTACAAACTGAAGCAGATAAGGGTACCACTGGGATTTTTACCTAGAGGTTGGGCTAAAGCCAAGAATTTTTTTAAGCTTACCAAGTCTAAGGCTAGTCTATGGTTACCAAAGTTTGTCTAAAATTTATACCTAGCTTCCGATAAAATGTGGCATAACTCTTTGTTGTTACCATATCCAAATTGCCATTTAACGAGGTCGCAACGCCGACGGAAAGCAGAATCCCCCTAAGATCAATGTTCTGGCATGGTAATTTAAAACGTCCGATGATGCAAATCATGAATTATAAAACGGGACAGAAATAATTTGAGGGTGGGGGGGGGGTGAGTGAGAGGTTCAATTGTTATTGAAGAATAGTTGTTTGTACGAGGAATGTCTTTGTCCAGCCTTGAATAAATGAAAAAAAAAATTCATATTAAAAGCTTATAATGATGTATTGAAGTAATACGAATCTGCAATTACTTTGAGCATCTGTAATACTATCATTATTCTGCAATTATCATTGAAATAACAAAAACGTACGATTATCGTCGGGACAAAATAAGAGACGAGTTAAAGAATCGATTGAACGTATTACGTTTAGTCGGGTTAGTTAAAAATATAAATTTGACAAAAACTGTCACATCTTTTGAGTTTATATTTGAAAATATTAATTAACATTAATATTTTCTTATATTATAACATTTTCGTAATATAGTTCGTTTTCAGTGAAGCACCAATGACGCAGCAATAAAGCAAAGCACCTCGTCTAAGACCTAGGTGCAAATCAGACTAAGCTTGTCCCCAACAGCATCAATTTCTGAAAGTCACTTGATAGCTTTTGCCAGCTCTGTTTTGTTTGGCTTTTTTTATAGTTTTATATAGCTCTGTTTTATTTGGCGTTTGGAATCGTCAAGAAGCAACGCAGTATAGCATATTTTGTCGAAGAAGCGATGTCGTAGCTATCAAAGACAATAATGGTGTCTGGATATTTGACCGAGAAAAATAAAAAAATCTGATTAGCTCTTTTGTATGAAATTCTAACCCAGTAAAAATAATGAAAAGTTTGAGTCACAATATTTTTTTCAAGTAAACTGTGCTTCTCTGTGCGACTACCTCCTTTAGGGAATAGAACTTATAGGGTCAGATTTCCCATGTCTAAAATAAGTTTCTTTTATCCGGAGAGTATAGCTTTAGCAAAGAAGAATTGCGTATTTGTACAGACAGGAGCAGTTAGAAAAGAGCACATTTTTACGGGATGTTTCCTAAAATCGTGATTTATATTTATATATATATATATATATATATATATATATATATATATATATATATATATATATATATATATATATATATATATATATATATATATATATATATATATATATATATATATATATATATATATATATATATATATATATATATATATATATACATATATATATATATATATATATATATATATATATATATATATATATATATATATATATATATATATATATATATATATTATATATATATATATATATATATATATATATATATATATATATATATATATATATATATATATATATATATTATATATATATATATATATATATATATATATATACTATATATATATATATATTATATATATATATATATATATATATATATATATATATATATATATATATATTATATATATATATATATATATATATATATATATATATATATATATATATATATATATATATATATATATATATATATATATATATATATATATATATATATATATATATATATACCCACTCATAATTTGACAACGTTCCAAGTGAACCCAAAATAGTCAGCCATGTTTTTCCTGAACATTATATATATATATATATATATATATATATATATATATATATATATATATATATATATATATATAGATATATATATATATATATATATATATATATATATATATAATATATATATATATATATATATATATATATATATATAATATATATATATATATATATATATATATATATATATATATATATATATATATATATATATATATATATATATATATATATATATATATATTTATATATTCAGGAAAAACATGGCTGACTATTTTGGGTTCACTTGGAACGTTGTCAAATTATGAGTGGGTTCATTTTGAGATGTTTCTTTCTGACGAGGGGTCACCGATTCCCAGAAATCACGTACACCAGGGGGCACGTACCAAGCGTGGTGAAAGTGAGCCAAACGTGGCAGAACTGTGCTAAACATTACGAGCACTATGATTTATATGGTGGAACTGTACGATATACCTGGCATTTCAAGATATACACTAGGTAGCGGAAAGTGGCGACCCCTCGGGTTCTTATTCCAAATCCACATTTTTGAAAACATTCAGATTAGCCTACGACTCTAAATCTTGAACACTGAACCTAATTCTAGGGTTTAAAGTATGCAGGCAACGCACTAATCATCTTGAAGGATGGTACCTTTTCCCAATTAAAGATTTGACCCGCGATGTCCTATAGTATCTTATACTTAACTATTTTTAATGTTTTTCACACCCCCCTCCACAATACATTTCTCTGTGCGTGCCTATTAGATAGATACCTGTAAAAAATCATAAAAACTTTTTTTCTTTGCCGCATAAAATTTATTCCACGTTTAAATTTTTCTTTTACATTATTTGATTTATGTATAAAAACTTCTACTGTGTATAAGTTTTATTCTTCTAATGTAAAAAAACTTCTACTATATATAAAAACGTATAAAAACTTATTGGGAAATCTGACACGGCTCTAGGCTGAAACTACTCACGCTGACAACTACACAACCAAAGCGAGGGATGGAAGAGCCACTTGACAATCCTCTTTTGGCAATTTTGAGTGCCTCTTTAAACTATATCATGTTAAAATAAATGTATTCCATCAAATTTGAATTCAAGGTAGATAGAGACTTAGCTTCCTCCACCTTGGTAACGGTTCAATTTTCAAAGTATTTGATAAATTTTAAAACACCTGGCCCCTTCCTCTCTCTAAAGAGGGTAGCGAGGATCAGCCTTTAAAAATCTCCACTACTTGTCGGTTATTGGAAACACACCCAAAAAGTGAAGTTAGGTTAATCCTAATGAATAATAACAAATCATGATGATAAAATAATACTTTAGAAACAAAGTTATGGAAACCAAACCTAACCCAACATAACCAGTGGCATATCATCAAAATCCTGGGGGGGGGGGGGGGCAAAGTTGAAGCCAATTTTCCCAAATGAAGTGAAAATGACAGTAAAAACTAAAAAATGAACCATTTACCATTAAATTACTGTATACTACTATAAAAGCACTATAAAGATACTTCATAGTAGGCCTACTATAAAAGTAAATATATACTAAAGAAAACCGATTCGTTTCTGTTGATCCTTGAATTATATAGGCTTATAGTTTTGACAAGATTTTTGAAGAAACTAAATTTCAGCTGGGGGGTAAACTCAGGTCAGGGGGGGGGGGGGGACAAACCGAGGTCTGGGAGGGGCAGTTTCCCCCCCTGCCTCATAGCAAATTACGCCCCTGAACCTAACCCAACCTAGCGTGACATAACCTAACCCCCACCTCTCATGTGCAAATATATAGCCCCTGACATTAAAATGGGAGTAAAGAATAAAAATCATCCTGAGCCATTCCTGGCGCATAGGGCGTTGTAATCGCTGGGTCTTTTTTTACATGAACAAGTAGCAATCCTGTCGCCCAACCTTGCTGCAAAGGGGGAGTGGCGGCGGCAATATAGCCGCTGTATATATACTTAATTCCTTTAGGCTCTGGGTCCCAGACGACGTATAATCAGAAACAAAGATTTTTTTTTTTTTTTACCACCTTCGGAACTCATTCTTGATAGAGTGAGTGCCACAACTAAAAAATAATATTTATTTGCCTTTTTTGGGAGACATCAGTGTGTTTTTTGGCCATGGGACTCCCTCTGCCCCAACAACTTAGCATGCACGCAAATCTTACGCTGATCGGAACAAAGAAAATTTGGCCCTTTTCGGAACCGTGTTATCCTCCTGAGTCCTGAAATACTCCCCAATGTTCAATCTTCACGAAATTCGAATTTTCCCGACGAAAAAAAAAAATCGAAGATTAAGGTAATACCAACAACAAAAAATTGGGTAATATAGCCCAAATTATACAAGTCTAATGCATTCTGTCTAAGTCCAATGCATTGTATCATCCATCACTTGTTCTTGTAGCTATGAAACCGGTTTTCTGAGATGTAACCTAAGTGTAATTCTTGAATGTGTTTTCAAAAACCGACAAGTACCTAATCTTCAAATATTCTTCGAAAGAAATATGTTCGAATAGTTTTTAGAACACGAACACGTTAAATTAAAAAAAAAGTTAGACCCCCCCCATTATTATAGCAAATTCCCCAACATCTCAGACAGGTATGTACGCTGGAGGAAAACCTTAGGGCACATGCCCCAAACTAACAATCGGAATTCTCACGATTCCCCAACTAACTTCTTATGTTTTCCATATAATTTGTCCATTTACGGTGTCGTTTTGAAAACCCCTGTCCGAAATAAATTCATATGTAGGCGGCATGTGTCAGGAGCGCCGACTCAAAGCTGTTCTAATATTTAAATCTGAAAAATAAATAACTTTCGAAGAAGTTCCACTATAAGAAGCATCAATAGATGGAATTAATTGACAATAATATGCGATTTATAGAATCCATTCAAGTTGTATATTTGGCTCCCATTTCATAATGACTTATTAGAAAAGAGTTTGAATCTTATCTGCCCAGGGTCGAGACCGAGACCAAGACACGGAAGGCAACCCTGAAATCGTATCTCTATTAGATAAACAAGAGATAAGAAATAAGAGCACATGAGCTCCTTCTCAAGGCTCGGTTATACAATGTCATATGTCATTGATCAGAGTAATTATTAAACTCTTGTCAGATGAACTTCAAGATTTTTGGAGGTTTTAAATAAATAATTTGATTGTTTCTGTAAAATATAGCCTTGCCCCTGACCATATTTGCGATAGGGCTAATGTAGAATGCAGATTTTTTATTGAAGTCCATTCCTGTAACAAAAAGTGGCCTTACTAATAGCTGTATCTTGGAAAGTTTAGCGAAGGATAGATATTTCTAGTGGAGGAAATTCCTGCAACGATTCGTGCATATTTGTGGACTTGTTCGTGGCCGTATCTTCGAAGGTGTAATGAAGGATTAACTACTACTACTACTAACAACTCACCGCAGCACCAAGCCGCCTAAGGCCAACACAGCTACGCACGCTCCTCCTCCATCCCAATCTATTCAAAGCCTCCCTTTTTACACCCGCCCACGAAGTTCTCATTCCTTTAAATCTTTCTTTATGACATCCTCCCACCCAGACGGGGACGACCGTCTGGATGAAGGATTAAGAATTAGATAATTTCGGGGACCACACTGTCTTTCCATGACGATAGAATAAAAGTTCAAAATAGGGATAAAATCCTTTTTAATAGACAGTGTAGAGAAATTCACAAAAAATACCAGATATTTATCCCTATTTAGGATTTTATCCCTATTTTGAACTTTTATTCTAGGATTAAGAATTTTTAATGGAGCGCATTTCTGCGATGATTGGCGCAGGTTCAGGGCCGTTTCTTGTAATGTCTAATGAAATATCCAGAATTTTTTTTTTTTTTTAAACTAGATTCCTGCAACAATTTGTGGTCTTAGTTGTAGCCGTATCTCGGAAGGTCTAATGAAGCGTGAGAAATTTTCAACGAAGCAGACTCGGGCTGAAATTTGAAATGCAGGAATAGGACCTCAGCTGCAGCGTAACCGAGTCTCTGATTTACTTTTAGAATACTGAAATACTTTAGACTAGGCGTCGACTTGGTTGAAAAGGTGGTTAGCGTTTTCTTTAAAAAGAACTTAAAACTTGTTCATGAAGAGTAAGCAAAAGTAGGGGGTAAAACTAGCAGCCACTCCAGCATTCTCACAAGCATGTGTATGAGCTACTTTCTCTGAGCTACTAGCTAGGAAGTTTTTTTTTTACTGCTGTTCATGCTAAACGACCATATTATCAGTCAAGGTTGTATCCAGAGGGGGGAGGGGGGTCACCAGGTTCCAAAATTTTGAAAGATCTAACCGAGCATCAAGAATTTTTAACGAAATTAAATTAATAATTAATTTAATTAATTTAACGAAATTAATTAATAACGATTCATGTGAAAAAAAAGGCTATTCGTGCAATTAAAACCGCTCATAGCAGGACAAGACCCTTATAGAACGAATAAAGGTTAGAAGTGTAGCAATTACTAAGTGCGTTTCAAATATTCACAATTCTTAAAGAAAAAATATTGCATTATTATGGACACAATCAAATTTCAAAGAAACGATTTTTTGGGGGGAAGAGAAAGAAACCTGGGTTTTAAAAACGGCGAAATCCCACCTTTATATTCAGATACACATGAGGTGTTCCAAGGTCAAATATTTTCATCAAAGACCAACGGAAGAAATTAAAAAAATATATATTTTAATAATGTTTGACGTTTACTTATATGTTTGAATAAGGAAAATGTGCAGAGAAAGGTTCAGTTTAATCAAACTGGTATAGAAAAAATCTGAAAAAAAATTCGATTTTGTAACTAAGAATACTAATTATTATCAAAACGCTTCGGTATCCGGAGTTACGCAAAACAGCCCCTAGAAGATGAACAAGATATAAAACACGGCAGAAAATTACCATCGGGGAATAAATATGACCGTTTTCTGCCAAAAATGAATTTCTTTAAATCATGCCCCCTCTTCCAAAAACCTTATATTCAGCTCCCCTTCGAAGAAAATCCCCTGAAGCCCATGCAATATAACAAAGCACAACTAACATGGAACCAAATTTAATTTTAAAAAGTTTAGCCCTCCCCCTCATCCGTTCCCTACTTCACAGTTTCAAACAATGGTGCAAGTCAGAAAACTGCCAGAAAATTTTAATGGGTAAGAGTGGGTGGGGGGCAAGTACAACCCCGAGTTTCGGTTTTATCAGGATCTAAATTTTCCTCGTTTGATATATTTTTTAATGTCTTCTTATATCCCGGTGGGATCATCGACCTCTTTGCACATGTCTATGAAAAAAGAGTTTCAAACTCCTCAAAAAACCAGTTAGTAGATTAGAATTGTTTCTAGAAGAGCGAGATAGACTTTTCCAACGAGTCAATCATAAAGGAAAAACATGCTCGCATGAGAAAAGGCTGTTAAATTCCAACCAGCTGCAAATTTCAAAAAACTGACACATCCAGTCCAATTTACTTCCGCGTTCGCTTAATAAAGAACAATCCGTTGAGTTTAATTTGAATGAATGATAATCCAGCACGAAACATTGAGAAAGATAAAAAAAGCTGAGGAAAGCCAAATTTCGCCTTCATTAAGAGTATAAATAATGTCTAACGACCATTTTGAGAGCACATTCATTGAGTTTTTCACTTTTTTGCCTTTCAATTTGTGGGCGGCAGACAAGGCCGCCCACAAATTGCCTTTTTAAAAGTTTTCTTCTGTACCAGAACCCCAGCCCCTATCCCCCCAACCAGAAATCTCCGATACGACCATGGTGGTAGATATTGATTTCATCAGCAAGTTGAAGCAACAAGGACATCAAAATAAAAATACTTCCCCCTCCCCTGACCCCATCTTAGGTCATACCTGAAAACACAATTAAAAAAAAAATAATTTTGGAATAACTTTTAGTATAGTATCACATTTTTGCCAGTGTTGACAAAAACATTTCTCTTCAATTACTATTTGGTAACAAGATGTTAGGGTTACATTCTTACATAATTTTACTTATTCACTCACTGTTGGTTTTGTTCCTTTTTTTACTTTTTTTGTTCAGTTTAGTGCCGATTATCCGGCACTAAATCCGGACAAATCCGGACAATCCCAGTAATCCGGAAAGTTACACTTCCATGGTGACATTTTTTTCGCTCGTTTTCTGCCAATTTTTCATACACGTTCTGTATTTATATACATAGCACCCGCTGTGTTAAAACTGCATACCTACATTGAACGTTTTTTCTATTAAAAAATGAGTACTCGGGTTTCCCTAATTTTTTAAGACGTATATGGTTGTGAAATTCGTCACTTAAGAAATTTAAAGAATCAAATTTCATTTTTTTTCTTGGTACTTTACGGAAAAAGCAAACGCAGGTGAAACTAGCAAAAACATAAGCTAAAAACGGATGGTTCCAAAATGCTTAGCTTTCCTTTAAAGATATACTTGTCTTTGGGAATCGAAAAACTATTAATGTTTGAATTATTATGGACATAAACTACTGTCAAACTTAACAAATTAGCTTCGTTTATTTATTTTTTAGGTTCAATGTGGCAACACTGAAGACAATATGATTTTGCCCTGAACTTCTTCATTTTAAAACGACGAAAAGAAAATATTAGAAAATCATTGAAATAGACCTGAGGTGGACTCAGGGAATGAAAATGTAACTAATTTGATATCCTCAGAACGGTACTATGAGTTTCGAAAATGTTTATAAATGAGTTCCGAATAAAAAAAAAAATCCTCCTAGTCTAAGAGCAAAACGTGGCATCAAGTATGTTCTACCAATTTAAATCAGGGATACCAAAAAGGGAGAAAGTGTCACCCTCGAAAGGTTAAAAAGATAATTCAAAAGAACAGAAAATCCCTTAAAAAGAAGATAAGTTGCAACTTTCTTCGGTGTCACTCTTTCTCCAAACGTCATCTCAAAGAAAAATTGAAAGGCGTCTACCAATAAAATGTTCTAATTGGATGAACATGGGTCCAATAATTTCTTTGAATAATAGAACCCCCCCCTCTCCCCACAAAACCTTCTAATCCACTGCACATTTCGGCTTATTCACAAACAGAATGAAATTTGATTACTGCAAAATGTGTGAGTCAGTCAGTACACTTACTAAGTACAATAGCCCAGACAACTCCGCGAACAAATAAGAAAATATCAGAGGTAAAATATATTTTCAGGCTCTGCTTTCCGAATTGGATGTTCTTTTTTGTGATACATAAGTTTTAAAGTTATTTAAAAATTTGCTGCATATTTAAATGTTTGTGGGACTGACATAAAACGTCAGTTGTGCCATCTATTATATTTTATGAAAATCTTTGTAGATGGCATTTCAGATGCTTATTACAGATTATTTGCGGTTTATTTTACTAGTAAACTGAATGGTGTAATTAATAACACCAATTAATTAATGAATCAAGAAATTAATAAAATTAATATATTAATGTAACTAATCAATTATTATAAAACTAATTAATTAGGAAACTAATTACAGCGTACGTGCTTTAAAAGTTCAGACATTGGCAAATACAGTTGCCAACTTTCATATTCTAATAATTTTCGCTATAATCTTTGATCGTTGTCAAATTGTCTACAAGATAAATGACACTTTTTGGTAGAATTGACCATTTTTGAGTAAAATGTGACATAAAAGTGCATATTATTTGGGTTAAAATGATTTTTGTTAGATCTGCTCTTGGGCAGGAAGAAAATACATAACAAAAATAAACCAACAGAACTAAGTACACCTTTTTTTTAATAAGGAAGATTGGGACGCCAATTTTGTATTTCGTACTCATATTTCCGAAGCTAGAGAGTGGCCAATACTAGCGGTGATGGGCAACACCTATTCATTCAAATCAAAACCTATCTTTTCTGAGGGGAAGAATTAAAGGGGGGAGGGGGGGGTGGTGGTAAAGTTATGACGAAACGGTTTCAAGGTTAATTCTGGCCGTAATTATATCTTAATTAGTTTCAGATCTGGTATTCCCTCACGCCCTAATTGCCATACCTATCCCCAAACGAATTTTTGGCAATCGTCAAATTGTTAAAAACATCCTAGTAATCCGAACTGCGAAGAAAGCTTGTCCCCAACCGATTTGGCATATTTCCTCTTAATTAAAACCACACAGACAATTTATCCTCCGTGTCTGTCAAAACACCACCAAGAAAATAAAGGCTTTTTGACAATAGGGGTTCCCGACTTAAGTGGGAGCAACATGGGGTAGTTTTCAAAAGAAGCCTCATGGATATGAATAAAAAGGCCAGTTGGACCGAGGTTGTTTAAAAGACGCTAATGCCCAACTCACAGTAAGCTTTTACTAAACTGATATTTAGTTAGCGAAAAACTGAACCCATCAGACTTTTCATAGAATTTTCTGATTGGCTAAACAGAATTTCAATGAAAAATTCTGATTGACTTAAATAGCGCTAGCAAGACCTAATTGTTCGTAAAATCTCAGTGCGAATGTGGCATAAGTTAGTAAGACATTGCATGTGATTAAAGAAAAATTGTTGCCTCCTCGAAAAACTAAACAGGGTATCTAACAAAGTAAATGACCGATCGGAAAATCGAATGGGTCAATGTTGGCTCAGTAGGCATATGCACAGACATTTATTTAGCAATGGTGGCGGGGGTGCGTCTAACTAAATAAAAACTAAGTGATTTATGCGAAGAATTTAGAAAATGGGGAAATTACAGTCTTAATAATTCGAGGAGATTTGGTCCATAAGCCCCCCGCCCCCGCCTATGTAAGTGCCTGGTATTTATAATTCGGTTGTCGGACGACCCGATGATTTAGCATAACGAAGCTGGCATGAAAATTTTTATTTTGGCCTTTTAAAATTTTTATTTTTAAAATGCATGTTTTGTAACAAACCTACCGCAAGCTGAAATATGAAGTCAATGCGCAGATTAACGTATCTGATAGCATAATAAATAGTGGAACATATGGTAGCGCCTCATTTGCTATATTAAAGTTCATATAGATTATCAAAGATCATTCATTTTTATTGATTAAGAACATATTTTTTTTCTGGTCCAGATGCCTCTATTATGTAAGACAGATAATATATAAATACAAAATCCCGAACAACTAATAATGGAAAGCATTTTCATCGTTTTCAGACATTCTTTAGGAATGCCTCTAACTAAAGAACAATATAAAGATAAAGCGTAATAAACAACCAGCCGGGGTTTTAGAGGCAAATAGTCAATGAGAGGTTTGCTTACACCCAAAAGGTGGATTTAAAAATTGCCCCTTAAAAAAATTGTAACCAGTAGCAGATCCAAGGGGGCGAGGGGGAGCCCCCCCTAGCATTGTCTAAAGTAGTGTAATTTACTTAGAAAACTCAAGCTTGCGTTAATTAAACTTGCTCCTAACGCAAGTTAATCGGGTCAATCTATTCCCCCCCTTAAAAAAATTTCAGATCGACCTATTTTGCCCCCCCCCAAAAAAAAAATCCTGGATCCGCCCCTGATTGTAACCGAAGGTAACCCATTATAAAAAAGAATTTTAAACTGAAATGGGTACTTCTGTATTATATGGTACACACTCGAGGAGTGAAATTAGGCTAATTATGATGAAATAAACCAAAATATAATGAAAATATCATAGTTTAGTAGCAAAATTATGGAAACTACACCAAAAAACTATGGAAGAGGGGCCGCCCAGACCGCATTATATTAAATACGTAGCCTAACCTAACCAAAATGCCAACTAAATATCTTAAAATATAGCTACAATGTAGTTTTTCACCGAGCCTAAGCTAAGTGTTTGGTATTAAGACTGTGAAAACCGGTTATTGTCTGATTTTCGCGACACAAATTCTCGCGTGCGTACCCTATAGTAAGGAAGTAGCACCTGAAATGTATCATACTTGCCGTGATTAGTTTATTTTTGAATTAAAATCAATTTGGTGGAAGTGATTAAAAACTTGAGAGCCAGGGCTAATTAGAATAAAGCCAAGGCAGATAGTCTCTGTGAGATGCAAAGCTGGCATAACTTTTTCAGAATTGTATAAAATGATCCATCTCATTTGTTGATAGATAGCTAGTCTATCATCCATCCTACGGTAGAACTAAGGAAGTGGCAGACAGAATGGCACTCCGAGATGCACATCAGGTAGCGAAGATTGGGTAATCCCTTGCAACTACCAGTATCCAGGGTTGCCACCTGTAGTGTGAAACTGCTATTTTACAACTATTACGGTCAATTTTTGACTGAAGAACCAAAAATTGCTCTGTAGCTCTTAAAATTGGGCAACTGTAGCAGTTTAGGAACTGACTATGGTGGCAAACCTGCCAGTCTTAACAGTAATTCAAAATGAATCTGACATGAATTTTACAGAATGTGCAAAACTGAAAAAGGGGTTTTACGTCTGTTATCAATAGATAATTGTTTGGGATAGGCTTTTAAAGTTTACAAAAAAAGTCACATAACGCTTTTTTGAACATACACGGCCAAATTGCCATGTAACCAAAAAATGGGAAAATCTAGACAGGAACCGAGACACAAATGGGTGAAAATTCCCTCAAGAACAGCTATTTATTATTGCCAAGATGGAAAATGACGCCTGCACAATAGAAGGAAAGATGAAATTTAGCCCCCCCATCCTATTAACTCGGAACCTTAGAAACTGATACAAATAAACAGAACCAATAGAAATGATCAAATTTGTTACAAAATTAACAAGCCCAGTTGATTAAGCCCACTTCTTGACATTTTTTTAGATTTACAAAATCTAAAATTTTGACATTTTTTCAGATGACAAAATACTTGACTGGCTCATAATATTATTTTGATGGAAGGAACTGGGAGTCGCTTCAATTTATTTAATACAAAAAACACAGTTAAACCTATTTACACGCTCCTTTTTTCCTCCTTTGTATTCCATATTAAGTTTTGTTTTTTATTTCGACTTTTTACGATTTTGTCGATAGTAGTTCATGTTTTCTGTAGGATTCACTTATTTTTTATTTTTCTCAAATTTTTCACCATTCCCAAAAGAAATTCCTGCGTTAAAACGTTTAAAAGATCTTAAATTTGAAAATAAAATAAATAGAAAACACCACGCTCACCGGAATAATGTAAGTTACTAATCTAAAAAGAAACACTGACCTCAATAAAGTACACAAGAATCCAGAGTATATTTAAATGTGCTTGAAGTGTCAAGGAGAGTGAAATTTAAACAACCCTATATATCTTAAAAAATGGAAGATATTTAATAGAACTGACTTCCATATGCAGTGTATGTAGGGCGGGCACCATGTCAAAAAAACCAGCGTGGATTGAAAGATCAGCATAAAAAGAGCTAAAAACAAATGAAACCAAACAACTAAAGAAGATGCAGCTTTCTTTTGAGGGTCCAGTCAGGGGCATTTATGGGGGGGGGCAAGAGGGGTCCATATACGGATAGTCAAGGGGCATGGGATATATTAAATTTTTTCTCCACATTATTGGGGGGGGCAACTTCCCACCCCCCTCCCCAAAGGACGTCCCTGGGTGCAGTTGTCATTGGGAATCAAAAGCATGTTAATGTTTGAATTTTTACGAACGAAAAGCAGTATCAAATTTCAATAATTAGTGTTGCTTATTTATTTCCACGGTTCAGCGTTGCAACACTAATAAAAATGAAGTGAAGTCCTAAAAAACGTCATAGTTTTGAATAAATCAAAAGAAAAACCACAAAAAAAACCATTTTTCAGGTATAAATAGATTTAAGATGGGCCTAGAGGGGCAAAAATGTTTTTTTTTTTTTTTTAGATGTCATGGGTATTTCAATCATTTCTACATGCTCAAACGGAGTAGGCCTACTCTAAGTACTGTAATTTTCTCCGTTTTTATTAGATCATCTTTTTAGATTTTTGCAAATATCTTCTCCGTATTCCGATTTGGATCCCCGATACATCAAGGGGGTAATGGATTATTAGAAAATAGATTTTTTTTTTTTTTTTTTAAGGACATTTATGCAACTTTCACACCAAGTATGTTATTTCCCTTGGTATGCTACAAAAAATTAATTTAAAATAAATAAATTAGGAATAATAGTACATAAACAGAAATGTATAAGAAAAAACCCACCAAATCCAACCTCCGTCCCTTATCAACACTCAAATCCCCTTTGGCCCTCCTGCATTCCCAACCCTACTTGCCCATCTACTTATCTTTACCTTCCCAGCCCACCTTACCAACCATAATATCACCACAACGTCTGGTGTTGGGATAAATCTTAGGCAGTAATAACGTTTTATAACGACAAGTCAAACGCAAAGTAAAGTTATCTCGCAAACACAGAGCCGTTCCTAGGGTAGGTGGTGCCTAGGGTATAACTAAATACAGAACCCCTCCCCCCCCCTTCCGTCCCAAATAAAAGTAAAGAAACGAATAAAAGTGAATGATAGGATCAAAGTGAGAAACCCCCAGCCGCGGCGCTCCCCAGCAAAAGCGTCTGCGGTATCTTGCGCCGGTCCCCCACCACTTTGAACGGCTCTTAGCAAGATTCAACGAAGCCAAGGAGCTCACTTATATATTTTTAGTGATGCCGAGGTACTACATCCTCAAGAAGTGAATATTTTAATCCTAATGAAATATACCAAAACACGATGATAATATAATACTTAGAAACAAAATTATGGAAATTATGACAAAGAATTATGGAAAGCAGGCCGCACAGAACGTATTATATTCAATACAAAACATAACCTAACCCAACCTAACCTAACTTATCCTAACCCCTTACCACCTCTAAATATTAAGTATTTAATTAAAATATACCTACATCGTAGTTTTCTCACTCAAAATATGCAAATCATAACCGACTCAAACTGGTTTTGTCAGATCTTTATACAGCATAATTCTTGAGGATGCTCTGTTTAACAGACAAATACCAATGCTGAGCTGAGAATAATATAAGTTTAGTGTAGTCCACACTTAGCTAATACTACCCCATATCTACACTCTTAAATCAAGCCCATGCCTTACCTGCAGCGTTTGAGTAAGCAAGTTGGTCCACACCGGCAAACTGTGCAGCATAAGCAGCTGCTGCTGCCACAGGATCATAAAACTGTGAGGCCAAGGCTGCCATCGTAGCCTGACTCAAGGCATTCTGATTGGCGGCAGGCAGTTGCATAACATTTTGAGGGGTAACAAACGGTGACTGGTAAATGAGTTGATGCTGTAGACTACAAAAAAATCATGGGTTAGCTACCACCTGGGGTGTAAACTTAGTGGACTTTCTATAATTGGGCACTTTTCTACACTCAGACAAATTATCTGCTCGCATGGGGCATGAACGCCGACAGGGAGTATTGTCAGTAGGAGGGAGAGGGGGCAAATGTTACCCGAGCTCTGTTTTACCAGGATTTTAATTGAAATATTTCTCACTTTCCTATTTGTATACGTTTTTGAGTGTCTTGTGTCCCAGGAGGACATTTTACCCCTTCACCCGATCCCCTACTGGCACTCATAACATGGGAGGTAGCCAACAATAGAGAATTTCCTAAGTTACTTTGAGGGGCAGTTATAGTGTCTAAGCCCATCCCAAATGAAATCTCGGCAATCTTGCAGAAGCATTCCCCTTTAAACTAGCGGCAATAGCAACGAAACTTTTACTTGATTCTCATCAGTTTAATATTTTCTTTCTTCTTTAATTTTTATTTATAATTTATTAAATGCTTTTATAGGTGTCGTTAGTTTAATTTAAGTTTCATTGGATATTAGCTAAATTTTGGTTTACATTATAATAGACTACATACAGCATCGGTTTTGGTAACTCCATGCGCTTTTTCTTTCAGTAAAGATTCTTAAAGGGTTTGAAGCAGGCAAAACCGGTTATTGAGGTTTGCTTCCCTATTACCTGATTGATTGTCACCATACTTATCATGAGCAGCGGTTGTTTACCTCCACGCGTATTGCAATGTTTTTTTGTTTTTTTTTTTGTTTTTTTTTTATTATCCAACATCTATTCAGACGATAACTCTATGGCTTCTACACAATGGAAATTATACGCAGTAAGTGTTGTGTTGGACTAACAAGTTCTAGCGCTGCCAGATTCATACTCTGGAAGGAATCCAAAATCAACATGCGTAAATCGAAAAATGAAATTATTCATCTGGAATCGACGAGTACTTCTAGTAATGGTCGGGGATGATCTCCGAGTAACTAACTATGTGAGTGTTTTCCAGCGAATTTTCAGATTTTTGAAAATGCCTTAGATTGGCGTTGGAACAGAAAAATTTGTAGATTTGGCAATCGTTAATCTTAAATCACATTGATGCTCTAGGGAAAATTGTCAAAATGCAATCGGTGAAGATCAGTTGCGATTCAATATTATTAAGATCCAATGAAATTTAACTTAATTTAGATTATATTAAACTTAATTAAAATTCAATCGAAATTATCGCTGGAACCGCCTTCCGCTATAGTCGGTGGAACCCCACTCTTGGTTTTACAGCCAAAATTGCCGCTGGATAACATTTAGAAGGATTATTGGGGTAAATAACCGCAACTCAGACATGGCTACATTCCGGACACGGGTGACACCCCTTGGGACTGCGGCTCAAATTGGTTTTACAGACTGCGGCTCAAATTGGTTTTACGGGCAGGAGACACGAGCACATTTCGGACAATAGCTGGATTAATGTGTGCGTGTGACTCAACCCCCGTTCAATCCAATCCCCATTTGACTCAACTCCATTCAACTCAACCACCATCGAACTAATATCCCATGCAAAACAACCTCAATTCAAATCAACCCCATGCAACCCAATCCCCGTTTAACTCAAACACCCATGCAAGTTAACCACCATTCAACTCAACCCCATTAAGCCAAACCTGTTGCAGGGATTGAACGACTCTGGATTTAAGTTGATTGGGGCAAGAGCTGAACCGGGGCTGACTTGAATGGGGGTTGAGTTGAAACGAGAAGGCTAATTTCGGAAAAAAAACTCTCCCTTCTGTATGCAGGTGCAGCTTAGAAAGTTCAGTATAATTTTATACAGATTATTTACAAAGACATATCCATAAAAAAGGCAGAAAAAGAAAACTTATTGCACATGAATAGCAAACATTTTTATATTTTTAAAAGAAAACTTTAAAACTACACCTCCTCTCCAGCTCTAGGATGGCCTTGCTCGTCCTCTAAAAAAAACGGCTGTGGTAATCTAAAAGACATTACGAGAAAATTTTTTTAATTAATGATTTATACCCCCTTTGCTCAAGCAAAACAAGTTTTGTTGGTTGGTTTAATCTTTTCTCCTATCGCATTTGGTACCTAATATATAGGGTCTCTTTTTCCCAAAATGCGTTAGGTACTATTTTCTTATTCACAGAAGTAATGGAAATTATAGCTTTTGATATAAAAATTTATTCTGCCACATTCCGAATGCTTACAAGAAAATATTCCTTTCAAAAACGACTATTTATTAGTAGCGTCGAAAAATCCACCATATTTTTTAAGCTTTTTCGCTCTCCTTTCAATTTGTCTAACATACCACTTTTTGAACTACCGCTGTTAGAAATATAATGATCTTGTCAGTGTATCACTAAACTCTGCATTTCCTCAGTTGTATTGACCAAGGGATCCTAAGCATAAAACTTACGCGTGCGTGCTTGGTAAAACTAAATTAAAGTTAAGCTAAGATAGCCAATAGATTTCAGGTTTTCCAAGACAGGTTTGCAGCTCAACAACATCACTAGTGGCAGAGAAACGACGTGAGCAAAACAACGTATTACGCTATTATTGAGTCTTCACTGGGGTAATTTCACTGATAGCCTAAGCAGTTTAAATGGCTTCTTTCATACACTTCTATTAAATTTGTTCCAACCATGCGCTTTTTTACAATAGCGATTATCTGATTTAAATGCTTCAAAGTGGTTATTTAAGTTTGGATTATTTTTATGACTTCAAGAGCTATCAATTAGCTCAAGAATGGTCGAAGAGATGACTGCAGCTTTAACTATAGCAATTCTACAGTTGACTAAGGAATCCCTTCGGCATGGGGAGTACACAAAAAAGGGCCTAAATCTATAAAACAATTTTTCTGAAAAATATTTAGGTACATGTTTAGAATCCAGTAAACACGCGAGAAAGACCGCATCGAAATATCAAAGATGCTATGTGAAAAACACGTTTTCGCTGACTAGTGAGGTATTAATGACTCCGTGACAAAGATTTAAACTTTGTTTTTTTGGGGTTGAAGGGGCAAAAAATGTACTTAGGTTAGGTTAGGCTACGAATTGAATATGTGCTATGCTTTACCCCCACCCCACCCCCTAATGTGCAAATATATAGCTCAAATTTGTTTCTGAACTATTATATTTTCATCCTATTTTTTGTTTCATTAGCATTAACGAGACTTCACTTATCGCGTGTTTACTGGATACTAAACAAGTACCAATATTTACTTTGACACAAGCTATTTCGACTGAATTTACCAATAATATATACATTAATCAATTATTAATAATTGTACAGTCTCAATCACCCTTCATCACTTAGTGGAAAATATTTTAAGCCCCATTGAGACGAACAAATATTTCTAACTTCTTCTTGAAAAATCAAACAAACGCGGATTTGAAATTCCATTCGATGCTTAAAACCTCGGTGAATATGTACATATTCGTATAATTTACCTAGGAAGATACTGAAGACGTCATTTCTCAACTTATTTTATACTCTTTCCAAATTCAATAACCGCTTCATGGTCAAATCCCTTTTTGAGCCCTTAAAGGAGGTAAAAGGGCTCAAAACAGCCCATGGTAAACAAAAGTTTAAAAACATGTTTCTAAAAAAAAAAAAAATTCTGTTAAGAAAAGTCACCGTGTCTAGATGGTTTGGGAATGGTAAGTACTATTTTCATTAGTCTTAACAGTAAACAAATTTGCAAGGAGTTTAAAAAAAAGCCAGAAGCCCCTCGCAAATGGGGTCACAACAAAACTGACGTCGTCTTTGAGGGGTTTCAGGCTGTTTTAGAATTCACTCAAATTTGTTTTCAAAATAACATTTTACTATTAAGAGTAATGAAAATAATATCTGCCATTCCTGAATCGGCTACAAATGGCAATTTTTCCTCACTAGACACTTATTTAAAGATGTTTTAAACTTTTGGGTACCATGGGCTGTTTTGAGCCATACGCAAAAATTAACAGAAATACAAATTGTTTATTTTCGTTATCTTTAATTTTGGGGAAATATCAGAGAACCCCAGTTTGTTTGTTTTTTAGGGGAGGGGGAAAATTCCTGAAAAATCAGGGGATATGAATCAGGGGAAAATGTCCCTGATTCCTTAAAACTTGCCTCGAAGAGCCTGTAAGTGACAAATGCTGTATGTTTTTTCTCAATCCTCATCCATAGCTTGCAAAGGCTGCCGGTAAAGAGGCGCTTTACTTCACAGGAGGTAGGAGAAATTGGCAAAATGGTCGGCATCTGTTTAGCTCAAAAGACAACTAAAACTAGTATTATATACTATAGGCTAAAACCAAAGGGATGCCGCCATATTCACGAAAAGAGATCAGAGGAAAAAGACTTCAAGCCATTCTCCCCACACAAAATTGGGAGTCCTCTTCAACCCCATATCCTCCCCTCCCACTAGCTGCGTCTTAGCATTGGATAAATAGGCACATTGCGAAGATGCATTTACTTCACTGGAGGTGGAAGACTTCAGAACCTCCTTAGCACAAAGACTATTAAATCCAGTTTGGGTATTATACATTAAGGCGACAACAGCCAGAAAAATATTTTAACCCCTTCGCCCCCCCCCCGAAAAAAAACTCATCCTCTCCTAACCAGTAGTGCACTGGATAAATAAGCGCATTTACATCACAGGAGGTAAGAAAGTTCAGAACCTACCTAGCACAAAAACTATCAAATCCAGTTTGTGCATTATACATTAAGGCGACAACATCTTCATGGAAAGAGACCAGGGGACCAGAAAAATATTTTAACCCCTTCATCTTCCCCCCAAAAAATTTAAACTCATTCCCTCCTCATCAGTAGTGCATTGAATAAATAGGCGCATTTACTTCAAAGGAGGTAGGAGAGTTTGGCAAAATGTTCAGTACCTCTCTAGCACTAAGACTGTCAAATCTTCTTTTATATACTATGCACCGGTGACATCACCTTATAACTCCTGGAATAAAACTTACAGGAAAAATTTGCGGAAGGTACTGTGGAACAAAATGAGAATGTTTTCGAAACGGAAACTCACAAGAAAAATGAGTTTCCCCTCAAAATCTTTCAGGGACGTTCTATGAACACCCATATGGGAGATCCTAGCGAAGTGCGACGTCTTCTAAAACTCTAAATCGGGTATTCCCAAACTAAGGCCTGTTTGAACAGCAATCTAAGACACCTTTTTGCACTTATTCAAATTCTTCCCAGCAAACCAACCATTCTCGAATCCAAGAGAGAGTGCATCCCCTGCTGGAAGCATCACTTCTAAATAAATATACGACACCACTTTTTTCTACAAAGAACCATATTTTTTGCACATGACTGTCTTCAGGAACCACAGTTTATAGAATATACCAGTATGATCATTATCTATCTCACCCATTATAAAAACCCGGACCGGGGTGCGAGTGCTCCGGAGAACGTTTTTGCAGATATAAACATAAGCGAAGTCAGATCTTTTCATGGGTAGACAAGTCAGACTGTGATCTAATCGGAAACAAGTGGAAACCCGCTATTACGAATAATGCACTTTGTTGGAAACAATCGGAAACATCGATCCCGCTAATGCAGAAATAAGTGGGAGGAGCTTTTTGTTCGCACCGAGAACGAAGACCAGAAATGACCTGCGATAAACTTACTGGTATATTCTATAAACTGTGTCAGGAACAGACTTCTGTAGGGGCTCTCGACATCACAAGAAAACCATCACTCGGTTCTTGCCAGAGGTATAAATAAAATTTATCGCGGGAAAGGCCTTAGGCCTTCTAGAGTTGGTAATTCCATAATACATTTTTTTTTACTTAGAAATCTGAGAGCTCACTAAAACCTTAATGAGCAGAATTTTCCACCTAATCCGCGTAACGGTCCACTTTATTGGTCCTGACAGCAGCTACGGCAAACCTGAGCCAGTAACTGACGATCAAATAGTCTATTGAACGTCAGATGGCCAATTACAATCATTATAACCATGATAAAGGTAAAAATAAGGTTAAACGCTAACAACGGAGCAGGTGATGATTCCCTCGTTTTAGGCAAGCATGCACCAGGTTGGGGTCCCCAGGACAGCCCTCCTGAACCCCAGATTTTTGCTTCGTGTTACACATAATGTACGATTTATGTATTGATTGAACCCGGTACAAATTTCTGTGTACGCGCCTAGTCTCTGTAATATGAGTTTTAAGGAGTAGGAAATTATCTGGGTTTCTTTCTTTAAAAAAATCAACAGAATGGAGAACAAAAATCAAAAGAAATTTTTTTATATTATTTGCTTCTTTTAGGACCCCCCACCCCAACCCAACGACCCTTAGGGTACAAACCTAGAACGAATTAATTTCCAGGTACCAGTCTAGCCTCCTCTACGTTCAGTAGCACAGACTACTGGTGTAAACCTACATTTTGTTAAAACGATATAAAATAGTGTAAACAATTCTGACAGGTCTACTTTGGAATCTTAGAACATTAGACGTAAGTTGTTTCTAAATAAAAATTATTGAAATATGTTGACACATGTTTAGCCCATTGCTGATTTATATTTTTAAATAATATGCTAATGAAATAGGAAAGCCGTGTCAACTAACCAAACAGGACGGTCTGAATATTTCCTAAATATCAAGTTTGGGCTTTAAGCCAAGAGAAAAAAGAGAGGTTACTTTCCAATAGTTCTGAGGTAAAACTTAGCGTTGACTTTATTGGTTTACGACTGTAACACATTTTCATGAGCCAATCACATTCTAACTTAAGCGTGTGTCAGAAAGGGAAGCCAAGTGATCGCGTTTTTTTTTTTTTTTTTTTTTTTTTTTTTTTAGGTTAGACTCGTGCAGGAATACAATTTGCGATGATTCATGGCCATATCTTCAACGGCCAATAAAAGCGTTTTTAGTAATGCCGATTCACGTTATAATATTATAATAAGAAGTTCCACCAATATCCAACCGGAGCCTAATACCTCCCCAGGTCACCAGTTTGGGTGCATTTTGGCACTTTTTAAGGTGCTCATTCTGCAAATCAGCAAATTTTTCAAAAACAAAGCTTTAAAAAATAACCTTTGGCATATTATTCTTTAAAAAATGGTGTCGTTTGTATATTTACACTTTGATGACTACTCTATTTGGCAGCAGGCATCATTCTGATTCTGGTAACACTGACTCTTTCGAATTTCACCCGCTCTTGGCTTCTTGGCGACCGCAGTCAGAGTGCGTGACGCGGATCTGTCGACAAGTCGGAGCTTACAAAGCTTCCGTTGTGTACAAAGTCATTTGATAAATTTCTTCTGTCAATTCGTACGAACCGAGATCTTGCGGTTATTCAAGGCCGTATCCAGGGGGGTTAGGGGGTTTGAACCCCCTCCCCCGGAATGTTTGTTTGACTCGTAAAAACGTAACAAAAATGGATATAAACAAATTTTGTATGCGTTTTTTAGGTTTTTTTATGTACCCCCCCCCCCCCCGAAAAAATCTTTGAGTCCCCCCCCCCCGAAACAATCCTGGGTACGGTCTTGCGGTTATTTCTCTACTTTTTTGAAAAACGTGCTATAGTTTTCCCGTTTTTTTTTATGCTGACATGAATAGCCCCCCTCCCCAAAGCAAAAAAAATCCAACGTATGAGCCTGTTCCTTGGAATGCAGACAGAAAAATACGCCTATGTATCTTACCAATTTCTTTATTAGACTGTGTGGTATCCTAAAACTAAAATATGATGATTCACACTGATCCCTCCTGATCTTAACCGCCCTTGGCTTCCAATTACCAAGGTCAGAATGCACAACGCATACCTGATGACATGTCGAGAGTTTACAAAGAAGCCATTGTATAATAGCCCCCCTCCCCAAGCAAAAAAATCCAACAAGGATATAAGGATACAGATGAACTGGAAGCAGTTCAAAGGTGGATGACGAAGTTCTCCCCATGTCTGAAAGACCTTCCATACGAACAACGTCTTCGTCTGCTTCACCTACCAGCACTCTCATACAGATTTCTAAGGGGTAATATGATCGAGCTGTACAAGTTATGCCATGGCTGCTATGACAACGTCCCCGGAGAAGCACTGGTGGTCTTTAACGAAAATCATCTACGTGGCCATCCCTTAAAACTTAAAACTGAGAGGTTCTACAAAGATGTAGGCCACTGGGTCTTTCAAAACCGATTCGTTGACACCTGGAACTCCCTACCCGAAGAAACCGTCGTGGCACCCTCCATCAGCTCTTCAAGAAATCGTTTGACAAGACATACGAGAGTCGTATGTACAACTTCAGTAACTTTAGAAGATTTACCGAAATTTTTGTATTGTCTTTTTCCTGTGTTGTAAGAGGCTCCAGCCTGCGTTTTTGCATTATATTATTATTATCATTATAAACCGTTTAAGGTCATTTGATAGATTTCCGCCACAAACATAGTAAACCGACGTCTCTGGAGTCGCTTTATAGTTCCTATAAGTGTGCCATTATTTTTCTGTCTTTCTCTTATACTGCTTTAAATAATCCCCCTTCTTCCTTGAAATTTGGACCAGCGCACATATCCTTACCTCTCTTACCAGTTTCTTTGCTTGACCAAGGGATGTCAGAAACAACTAAAAAGTGGCGTGAAAATAACAGGTTTGAAGACAGGAGACATGAGATTTCTTCAAAAGGTATTTGCCAAAGGGAAAGAAGGTTATATATTGAGTTTTTCATCAGTATCCCCTATTTTCGACAAGTACAGGCCCACAGCATAAATATATACACGAACAGCAGCGAAAAGTTTCTTCAAAAATGACACGCATCACAGCGCGCTGAATGGGAAGTTTCCAGTACGTGTTACTTGGCATTCGATCAGATCATTCGCGTCTTAATGCGCTAAACATTTGTCATTGCGCGTGCGCGAAGAGGCGGAGTCATGAAGAGAGTTCTAGATTGATGTGTTTCAAAAATCTTTAATGGAGAGTATAGGATATTTCGCTACTGTTCGTATATATATTTATGCTGTGTACACATCTACTGGCCCCAAACGGTTTGCTTAAAATGGAAACTATTCCCCTATGAGCAGGCATGCCAACAACACTAATCCATACCTCCGTAATACTTCAGATGTAGGAGGTCTATATTAATAATAACTAAGATAGGAAGTCTTCGTAATAACTAAGATAAGGTGGCTTCTTATCTTAGTTTTATACAAAACAAGAAAACGTAGGACAACAAAGGTGGAAAAAGAAGAATAAAAATGGATATAAAGTCCGTGGAACAAAATAAAAAGACATACCTTAAAAACAAAAAGGTTAAAGAAAGGAGTGAGTGTAACAAGTAGCAGTAAAAAGGCTACTGAATTTAATAAAATTTCATTAAAATGTAAATAAAAAGATTTGGAACAATACCTTAGCGTTCAAGCTAAGCAATGTTTAGGGAGGGGGGAACATTCCAATTTTGGGTAAAATGTCCTAGGGTAATGGATCTCGAATAAAATATCGTGATCTGTTTGTAAAGAAAATTAAACGACACTACAGCTATTTTAAATGTTTTTTTTTTTTTTGTTTTAATTACTGTTTTAAATGCACAGCAAGTAAAGACATTTAGGTGACTGTCGAACTGAAATGCATTGAAAAATTCACTCGAATTGTAGACTTGTTGGGAAACTGCTTTTGACACGAGGTTCCAGTTCTCTCGGATTTTGACACACATCTTGTTCTTTTAGTATCATGAGCATCGACAAAGGGCCGGGACAATACCCCCCCCCCTTCCCTCTTGGGATAACGTGTATAAAACTAAATTTATAAAAGAGGAAATAAGTAATGTTCCAATTCAAAGCTTGGCAAAAAAAACTCTTAATAAAACTTTCTCTCCCGTCGAAAATTTCCTGACGGCGCTCATGTTACGTTTAGGATCGACCTTACAACTTTTATTAATTCACAAGCTGTTGTTACCAAAAACCGTTGCTAAAAAAGAAAACACTGAACACTTCTATTCTATCTCACAGCAAACGATTAAACAGAAACTATAAAATATCCAAGTAGGCAAGAAAGAACACGCCAAAGACACTGCATCAACACCAAGTGAATAGCCCACTAGCCCCTTAGTTATTTACGAAAAAGTGGCGGAATTGGGTTTCTGTCACAACTTGTCTTCACAGTAGCAACACTGAACAGGGGCGTTATTGAAATTTATAAACTATAGCCGAAATATTTATTATATGAAACCAGTTTTACCAAACGAAAAATTCTCCAACTTTAAACTTTTCCAAAGAAATTTGTAGGCCAGTGGCGTTAATTGGGGGGGGGAGCTCAGAGATAGGCGTGTACCCCCTAAATTCTGAAAAGAACCTTACAACTTTATCCCCCACCCCTACCCTCAAATAGATTTTGAAAAATGCCTTTTTTCCCCTCAAAGTTTTCGCAAATTGAAGCCAGCACTGTAGGCCATCCAATAGTATTGAAAATACCCCACCCCCCCAAAAAAAATGGCAATCTCAAGATACCCAAATTGGCAAGAAAGAACATGCCAAAGACCCTTCATTAAAATTACGGGATTTTTTTTTTCATTTTTTTTCGAGGGGAAGGACATACTAAAAGCCATTGTATGGCTTATAGCTTTTTGAAATGATTTAATAATAAAAACATTTCGTTTGACAGAACCCGCACTTAGGGCCAGAAATGGCTTCCAATTAAGGAGGAAATTCTTAAATTTTATTTCCTGGGAAAATTCTGTCTATTTGGGGAAAATTATCGATCCTATGTCCCAAAGGTTTTTGACAAGAAACATTTTAGATAAAGGTTTTAAATGTACTAGATATTCAGTGTTTAAAATAAGAAAATTATATAAGATGGTGTCTCGAGAACAAAATATGTCTTCCTAGAGTTACTAAGGTTGTGGATGTAACGCAGGCACTCGGGAGATGAGAGTTATTACGCTCAGAGTTAGAAAAATATAGTTAATTCAGCTTTATTTTGGGGCTATTGGACTACCATTAAACCGACTCAAACCGTGAAAAGAAAACAAATTTGGAAAACCATGCCTCATACCATTTAATTCTCTCCAAATAGATTCGTAGTAATCTCTAAAAAAAAAAAAACACTAAAATTAGGCGTTAAATAAAAGTACAAAGTATCAAAACAATTGGCAATTTATGACAAGCACGTAAGCAGCATCTTGTGCAAGAGCAACAAACACATTTCAGGGGAGGGGGTTCATTTCTTTCAAAATAGCAAACAGAGAAGGGTTGCATGAAAATGTTTAGAAGTTGAATTAGAATGTTTAGAGGTTGAACTTAGAATTTAGAATGTTTAGAGGTTGCAGAAAATGTTTAGAATGTTTCGATTGGAAATTCAAAGGGCTAGTGCCCTTTTTAATAGTCGAAAGTGATTGGAGGGCAACTATCCCCCCCCACGCCCATTATTCCCCCAAACACATCCAATCAAAATTTTAAGATAGCCATTTTGTTCAGCGTAGTTGATTTCCAGATAGAAAATATGTTCTCATTTTTTTTCAAAATAGCAAACGGAGAAGGGTTGCATGAAAATGTTTAGAAGACGGACGGGAAAACTGTGTACGCGCCTGAGGCATGGAAAAACTGCAACCGAAAAGAAAAATTTTCATTTCTGTTTTTCCATATCATTATACCATGGACAAAGATCGAACAAGGGTAGGAAAAGGCAAAGATAACTATAATAGTTACAGAACTGAAAAAGGAGTTCGGACATTGGGAGTTGGAGGGAAAATCTAATTGGAAAATTCAAATTTTTGCTATCAAAAGGGCTTAAATTCTTTCAATTTCCGTTATGAACCATCTTAAAAATTCAGTAGAGAAAAAAGGAGACGTAATACTGAATTTACACTGCCCCTACTGAGCAATGAGGTGGTTGGTGAGTCTACCCACCCTGTTTACCTAGTGGTAGCCAAACTAACGTGGCGCAACATCATTTATCAATCTCCTAGCTTTTCCAAGACATTTAAAATTTAATAATATAAAATTATAAAGATACAACTATCCAATAAGAGCATATCTCATTTTAAATGTTGGTAAGCTTCTGAAACTAAAGAAAAGCTGGTCATATGAAACCCCTTTATCTGCATGTATCAACACGACAAAGGTGTAAAACGAATTAACAAGCCAGGCTATCTCAGTTAATGGGGAATCCTCCTAATCTTCGGTTCGAGAGTTCGAGTCCATTGTTGGGCCTTTTTTTACCATCGGTTGGAAGTAAAGTAATGTGAATACTGCAGATCCTTTTGCGGTTTAAGTTGCATTTGTGGAAAAAAGACGATGTTAGACTACATCTATATTTGGAATTTAAAGTTTTGGGAAGAAGTCATGAGAAAAGATTTTAAAGGATTTTAGTCGGCTTAGTGCAGTAATGAATTGTTGGTACTAGTAGTGGTAGTATAGTGTTGATCAGTCTACCCTATTTTGTCTCCCAGCTCGGGGATCGAGCTGAAACTTTCAGGTGCAAATTTGAGAAGGGGGAAAGAAACTTGGATTTTAGAGTACTATTCTATTAGCTCGAACCCACGCAGCGAAGATGATAAAAGAAACTAGTCAAATAGGTTATTTCAACGGAGATTTCCTATGCCGAGGATTGCAAACAGTGGTTTCTCACTGCGTTTACAATATCTAAACTTTAGTTTTTTGGGGTTTAGGGGAAAAAAGGTACCTAGGTTAGGTTAGGTTATGTTAGGTTACGTATTTAATGTATGCTATGCTTTACCCCCCCCCCTAATGTGCAAATATATAGACGAAATTTGTTTCGAAACTATTATATTTTCATTATATTTTGTTTTATTTCATTAGCATTAACCAAACTTCACTTCTCGCGTGGGTTCGAGCTAATAGAACAGTACCGAATTTTGTGTTGGAGGGGGTATATTTTCCTTAGGCTCTTGCAAAAAAGTAGGCCTACTTACGTTTTTTTTTTCTTTTGTATGCCTGTCGTTCAACAGGCTTTACTGCTAGTTCTATACAACTATAATAGACGAGTAATTGTACTGGAAGATGTTAGATGGTGTAAGCTGTTTCATCCTTTGAAAATCGAATTCCCTTCCCCTGTCGGTCTATAATAAAAAAGACGGGTGACGACTCCAAGTTACTCATTAGAGGTCAATTCATTAGAAAAGTGGAAGGTGGGTTAGAAGAGCTAGGACAGGTTTGGGTACTTGTGTAGAATCTGGTAAGTACGCGAGAAGTGAAGTTTCGTTAATGCTAATGAAATAAAACAAAATAGGATGAAAATATAATAGTTTTATGAACAAATTTAGGCTATACATTTGCACATTAGTGGGGTGGGGGGAGGGGGGGGGGGTAAAGCATAGCAAATATTAAAAACGTAACCTAACTTAACCTAACCTAGGTACTTTTTTTCCCTTCAACCCAAAAAAACAAAAGTATAAATCTTTGTCACGGAGTTAGTTATAAGCCTACCTCAAGATAGCGGAACCTGTTTTTCATAGAGCATCTTTGACACTTCGATACGATCTTTATCGCGTACTTACCGGATTCTACACAAGTAAAGGTGTTTATACCACTGACTGAAAGTGCCTAGTCCCTCAAACGGTATTTAGAAAGAGTACTCTGCACGAAATTTATCTAAATGCCAAGTCTTATCTTGTGCATTGAAAATCACTCCTAGTAAAATGGGAGGAGGCGGGGGTGGAGGTATAGACGGTAGGAGACGTATGAAAGGGGAATCCAAGGCAGTTCTCAGACCACAGTGGCTAGGCAATGATGAACAGCGAGAAACAACAAAAAAAACAAAAACGAGAGATTTCCTAGAAGGTGAAATAAAGCAGGACAATAGAGGATCTCCCCTAACCCGTCATCATTACGAAAAAAAACTTTGATAATAAAGAAACAAAAGATCCAATTATAGAAACCAGAAAAAAAATTCGAAATTTAACAATAGGACAAAAAAGAAAAAAAATATTCATATTACGATATATTTTGTCTCTGTTGGCTGTTTTTTTTTTCCTTTATTTAACATATTTTACACACTGGTAGTGGCTTAGAAGAGGTCACTGCACTAATTTCTGTTTTTGTCCTGCCTTATTTCCCTGCACAAAAAATTTCCTCGTTTTTCGCCGTTTCTGGGTTTCCACTGTAATGAATGAGAGATAGAGGCGGGGAAAGAAGCTTTGGGGACAAGGTGAGGTTGATAGTAAAAACATGTACACCTGTAAAATAAAGTGTGCATCTCATTGGAAGGACTTAGAAAGTATTCAACGAGGAATCTATTTCTATGCCAAGTTCCCTTTCTTGAAAGGTGACAGCACACCTATTTCTCATTCTCAGTCACTTAAATATTTGAACATAGGAGTCTGCATAGTTATTTGCCATTCATTCTCCTAATTAAAAGGATTTTCAGGTAAGGAACCGAAAAAATAAGTATATTTCAATTTCAGTAGCAGTTTTCATAATAAATACTCTTAAAAAAAGAGAGAAAATGCAGGCTACTAGTAGAAAATTTTACACCAAGAGTAGCAATAATATTAGCAATACCAGCAAAAACAATAATCCCTCCGCGTGCAGGGTCACCAATTGGGAGGGAGCCCTATATTTTTAAAAATAATTAACTTGGCATTTTCATTGAAAAATCGAAAAAATTCCTTTAGCTTTCAAAACGTACCCTCAGCAGAATATCAGCCAGAGCAAACCGTAGATGGTGGCTAGGACATTATAAGTGCATGCTGGTCAGGGACGTAAGCATAGTGGCTCAGGATTAACCGACTCCACCCCGAAACTCTAAATGTTGTCAAATTTCTGGGCAAATTTGCTTTTTTATCCCCCCCCCCCCCCCGAAAAAAAAATGTCTGGTTACGAGCTTGATACTGGCGTACAACTCGCCAAAGACTGTACTTCTTTGTCAACCAACAAGAGAAAGAAAGAAAGCTGAGCAACAAACTGCACACATGCAAAAGCTTTTGGAGGGGAGAGATGGTCGGGGCAAAAAAATTCATATACATATTTTTATTTTTTATTAAAAAAAAAAAGAATATGAGGGTTCTAAACGATGAATCTCAGGGGAAACGAATTCAATAATTAGCTCTGGGGATGGTCCCCAGCAAGATTAAACTTGGAAAATATAATTATTTTCTTTATTATTTTTTTTAATTACTTTTTGAGGAACTCAACCTACGTGCAATTTAAATTTGATCTTTAACTTATAAAAATTTTAAAATGGGTTTAATGATCTCTTTGAAGAGTTTTTAAGAGCCTTCTGGATCTCCTTCACCACCTCTCGTCGGAGTTTAGCCAACTCCAGAAGTTATGTTTAGGTTAAAACTTAGTGTCCATACTGAAATCCAAACCAAAAAGGAGGAATGTGTGCCTGTCACTAGAAGTGTCTTTAAAATATTACATTTTGATGAGGTTGGGAGGAGCTTGGAAAATTTTTCTGGGCCTCCCCCTAACATTTGGACTATGTTCCACTTATGACTTCGTAATGCGGTTTTCGTGTGCACGCTTTGTATGCAGTAAAATGTCAGGTTTTTACGAGAAAAGACAAATTTTAGGACTTTTCTACTGGTCATGAATATGAATAATGTGAGGGGAGGGGATTAGAATTCATATCATAAATACATAATTTAAATCCATATGAAAAAAAAAGATATGAAAGCGATTTAACAGGCACAAGTACTTCTCGGGATTAAAAAAAGGTTTTTCTGTTGGCAAAATATTTTTAACTAAATTTTAAGACTTATTTTGGCTTGTACCATTCGGCCACAACTTGAAAAATCACATACACGAAACCATAATGTACCAAGGACATAAAAATTAAAAATATGATTTTGTTCCTTGGCCCATTCTAGGTCCATTCATACGTGAAAATTATGATTTTCCAAGGTTTTGCTTTTGGTTGCTTCAAAACTGTAAAGTTTTTAGGGCAGGACCACAATTCCGTTAGCGTTGCCATGTTGAACCGTGAAAATACTTAAGGAGAAGTAATAAGTTAACTTTGACAACGTCTTTCGTCCGTAGAAATTCAAAAATTCGCATCTTGTTGATTCCCAAAGACAACAACGCCATCAAAGAAAGCTGCACTTTTTTGTATTATTGCCATTGGTTTTTTTTAGCTTATTTTTGTGGCTTTTCAGCCCGAGTTTCTTTTTCTCAGTTTTGTATAACTGCACGACTTTTGGTACCTGTGTATCATACGCCACTCACTCAAGTTTACGCTGCGTAAAACTCGAGAACCAACCGGTTTCTTCGTTAGTTTCTTTCAGCTTAGCGTGAGACAAGACAAAGACAAGTGACAGAATAGATGTGAAGTATAAATTTGGGCTATATATTTGCATATTAGGGGAGGGGTAAATTATTTGGACAGTTTGAAGTTAGAAAACAATTCTTACTTCATAATATGCAGAATAATTGTACGTAACACATTTTGCAATGCAGACCTGCTATACTTTACCCCCACTCCCTAATGTGCAAATATATTGCCCAAATTTGTTTCTAAAGTAAAGAGGGAACTAACGAAGATATCAATTTGTTCTCGAGTTTTACACGGCGCAAACTTGAGTGAGTGGCGTATAATACACAAGTCCGGATTTTTTTTTATAAAATTGAATTCCTGAATTTCCCTTACTGATTTCTGAGACATCTACAGTAATGTAGATTTTTACTTTACCGATTCAAACAATCAAATTTCATTTTTACTGTCCATGTTACCCAGAAATATCACATAGACGAGATGTGCGCACAAGGGATATTAAAGGCTACTTCATATGTTTCCTTAACGAACAATTATTTGAAAAAAACTACGTTTTCTAAAGAGTTAAAGAGGCTGAGTTACAAGGTCGAACCTTAAAACGTACAGGGATTAGGAGGCACAGTTGGGGGGGCTGCCGCCCCCCAAACCCCCGCTTTCGCAGCCTTTAAATTAAAAAAAAAAAGTTTTTTAAACTGAAAGTAAGGAGCGACATTAAATCTTAAAACGAACAGAAATTATTCCGTATATGAAAGGGGCTGTGCCCTCCTCAACGCCTCGCTCTTTACGCTAAAGTTTGACTTTCTCACAACTCTTTTTTTTAAACAATAAAAACTTTAGCGTAAAGAGCGAGGCGTTGAAGGAGGGCACAGCCCCTTTCATATACGGAATAATTTCTGTTCGTTTTAAGATTTAATGTCGCTCCTTACTTTCAGTTTAAAAAACTTTTTTTTTTATTTAAAGACTGCGAAAGCGGGGGTTTGGGGGCGGCAGCCCCCCAACTGTGCCTCCTAATTCCTGTACGTTTTAAGGTTCGACCTTGTAACTCAGCCTCTTTAACTCTTTAGAAAACGTAGTTTTTTTCAAATAATTTCTGCACGTTTTTGTACAGTTTATTACTTATTATTGCTTGACTAACTGTTAGCTGATTTGACAGCTTGCGGGCTCTTATAGGAAAACGAGCCCGCGTTTTCGCGGGCTCTTATAGGAAAACGAGGTTTTTCGTAAATGTAAATTCGGGGATAATTTTTTCGGTCTGAAAATATCAAAAGGCCCTAACAGGTCGAATTCTGCTTCGAATGAGTCCTCATTCACCCGGATCAGTTGCCAACTGTGGCCTGTAGGCGTGGCTAAGAAAAAAAAAAAAGAGAAATGAATTTTAAGTGGCTATATTTGGTTTTTTGAAAACAGGGAAGGAGTGATCGGATTGAGCTGAAATTTCGAGGATAAGCTCCCGGCCCTAGGAAAGCTTCACCTCTAAATTTCAGCCCAATCGGACAACGTTAAAGGGGGGCTGTGGTGGGAGGGTCGAAACTTCCGGCCCAGTTTACCCCATGAAGATAAAGTCGGAGGAGGATGAAATTTTGCACGTTTCTTAGTTTGAGCTTGGGCTACAAAATGTGATCACCGCCGTCTCTCTGCGACCTCTAGGACCTGAAATCGCTTAACATTGTGGTGGGTCGCCTCTTTATAGAGGCACAAGTGTGCCTCCTTGATAAAGTACATATTTTGCTATAATTCAGCAGAACAATCAGCTTTCAATCCTAATTCGACCTGTCTTATACTAAATAGGACACAATCGATATTGTACATGACTTCACATACGAGAAAACAATTTCGGCACGCCTATATGCGACTAAACAGGAATTTCCGGTTTTCTAGCAGAAGTACAGGACGGATATGCCATGAAAGCTGACACTGCTCTATCTAAAAATTCCATGGATAAATGCATCTATAGCATTGGATAGGAACAATACAGAAATCAGCAATGTTGAAATGACAGGTGTTTAAAATGAAATAAAATAGGGTAATGTTACTAATTAGATGGTTTTATATTTGATATCTTAGGCTTTTACTCGACAAATGAAATAAAACATACCTCCTATTTTAGCTATTTTGCTGGATGATAGGCAGAAACATGGAACTTTTAGACTTATCCAATGGCCCCACCACCCATTAGCTTTTTTGGCGAAAGCAAGACTTAATAAAAGATTTTTGGGGACTTGCCGGTTACTGGAAACAAGCCCAAGAAGTGAAGTTAGGCTACTCCCAATGAAAAATAACAAAACATGATGATAAAATATTACTTTAAAAACAAAATTATTGAAACCTAGCGCAACCTAATGTAACCTAACCCCCTCCATCACCCCTGGTGTGCAAATATATAGCCCAAATTATACAGGTCCAATGCATTATGTCTAAGTCTAATACATTGCATCATCCATCACTTGTTTTTCTAGCTATGAAACCGGTTTTCTGAAATGTGTAATAGTATTTACATGGGTTTTTTTTTCTTTTCCTCCCTAGGATTCAAACCTGTGCGAGCCCTTGCCAATGTATAGTGGCAAATTATTCATTAAGGGGTGAGCCATCATCAGCCCCTGTACTCCACAGGAAATGAGTTTTTGTTTCTTAAATTAGGGATCAACCATGAATGAAATGGACCTTTCATTTTCTTAGCAAAATATGAAAACTCTGTTAAAAATTTCGCTCCCTCTTGGAAAAGTTTTGCGGATGCCCTCGCTAACGCAACGGTGGATTTGGGGTTGGAAAGGCTTGCTTCAGCCGGGGTTGGGACGATGTAACCCTTTAAGTAGTGTTTGTAATTGGTTTTTAATAGTTGAGTTATAAATACGTTTTTAATTGTTAAGTTAAGACTGTTTCTTTTTTCAGACAAGTTTGAAACAAAGTTTCAGTTACTTTGTGTGATCTCAGTTAGATTTTACTCTGCTAGATGACGCGTACCGCCTAAAAGTATTTATTTAAATCTATAATTATCAGGGGACTATGTCCGTATTACCACAAAAGCCAACTTTAAGGTGAAAATCCTCATTTTGTACTCAAAAGAAGGGATAACTTAAAAATCATAACTTCTTTTGGCTGTGGAGATGATATTTCTGGATTGTGCTGTCACAGTAGGGCTGAAAAAATTAATATTTAAGCTTCTTCTTCCTATCAAAGATTTGTTTTATTCATTAAAGTTTCAGATTTCAGTTAGCAAATGTTGGCCACTTTACTGTCTATGTGGTGTATTCAGCTTCTTCAAGGCCTCAGAAAGTGTAGTTTCATTTCTGCTTTGCTGAAAACTATACAGATTGAGTCAGTTTGAAGTTTAAGTAATGTTTTCTTTTCATTCAGCTTGAATAAAAAGTAAAGAAGAAACTTAAAACTAGTAATATGAGAAATTGCCACAAATAGACGTGGCGTAGTTAGCTTTTTCAAGCCCTCAGAAAGGGTAGAGTTTCATTTCTGCTTTGCTGAAAACTATACAGATTGATTCAGTTTGAAGTTTAAGTAGTTTTCTTTTCATTCAGCTTGAATGAAAAGTAAAGAAGAAACTTAAAACTAATAATATAAGAAATTACCACAAATAGATGTGGCGTAGTCAGCTTTTTCAAGCCCTCAGAAAGGGTAGAGTTTCATTTCTGCTTTGCTGTAAGCTATACAGATTGATTCAGTTTGAAGTTTAAGCAAAGTTTTTTTTTTGTTTTTTTTTTTCATTCAGCTTCTTCAAGCCCTCAGAAAGGGTAGAGTTTCATTTCTGCTTTGCTGATAACTATACAGATTGATTCAGTTTGAAGTTTTCTTGACGCATAGGTTTTTTTATCATTTAAAATGAATGGATTGAACAGGCAGAAAATACAGATGATAACTAGAGCCATTATAAACTAGTAAAACTGAAGCAGTTAATACATACATACTAATATAAGTGAACATTTGAGTTTCAGCTGTATCTAGTTTAATTTAATGTTATGATAAAAAAAAAGTCAAAAATATATTTAGTTTTCTTTAAAGGGCAAATGTCAGTCTAGCCTTTTGAGGGATTTGAGGAAGTTGACGACAATACAAATTGGTTTTAATTTATGCTGATTTCATATTTAGCTTCGGTTCATAGTAATTTTGGTTCGTTTTTAAGCTTCGTATCCTCCTTCTAAGAGGCCATTTGAATGAGGATGGCATTTAAATCCTTGCTTAACTCCCATCTTCGTGGAACAGGCTTTTGCTCGATAAGATGATGGTTTCCTTCATCCATCTCTGCTCTAGTCTCGAGGCAGAGTTGAACTAGATCAGCAAGAGATACCTGACAGTAGAAGCAAAAATACACTGGGGTACTTATGTATTATAGCGACCACAGTCAAGAAGTGAAGTTAAGTTAATCATAATGAAATAAACCAAAATATGATGAAAATATATACTTCAGTAACAAAATTATGGTAACTACAACAGAGAATTATGGAGAGCAGGCCGCCCAGAACACATTATATTAAATACCTACCGTAACCACCTCTATATATTAAATATTTAATTAAAATATGCCTGGATAGTAGTTTATCTCACTCAGGCTAAGCTAATTATCTCCGAGTGCACACAGAGAAACCGGTTTTACAACGGATCAAGAACAACAGTGTGGTCGCTATAATACACAAGTACTCACACTTGTTTTAATCAATTCAGCACAAATAAACCCAGCATCCAGCGTGCCCGGGGATGGTTGACTTCCATCAGCACTCATCATCGTGAAAATGGACCCTTAGTTATTTCTGTTGGCGCTAAATTTGGCTTCTTAAACGAGGTTATTCCGACTCATTTCAAGTCTAAAACATCGCTCATTTGTTCTTACAGATGAAACAAAGTAATTTGTCAAAGTGATAAGAGCTACGGCAATGTATGCATAAAAGAGATACGACAATAGTAGGACAGAGATTACAAGACGTTAAAGACGCAATATCACAACTATAGAATAAACACTGTTTATCTCACATCAACATAAACAACACACTTTCAATATTGTTGTTAAGCGCTTAAAAATGATTTCTTTTATAATATCAATAAAGACTGCATAGCTTCAACAGTGGTAGGCTAATTAGGATTGTAAAAAGAAATATATATATATATATATATATATATATATATATATATATATATATATATATATATATATATATATATATATATATATATATATATATAATATATATATATATATATAATATATATATATATATATATATATATATATATATTGTATATATATATATATATATATATATATATATATATATATATATATATATATATAATATATATATATATATATATATATATATATATATATATATATATATATATATATAAGATATTGCCTCTTTTAATATTACCCATAAACAGAAACAGGTTTCTGATGGGCAGGGGCGTAGCTTCAGCATTTTTATTGAGGGGGCAAAGAAGTTCCACATCCAGAGAGTCGAGGGGCATGGGCTATATAATAGCCTTTTCCAAATTATTGGGGGGGGGGACAACTGCCCCCCTTGCTACCCCCAAACGACGCCACTGCTGATGGGGAGGGGTATGCCTAAAATCACGTGCGAAGGATTTTACTTTGTCAAGGGGGGGGGGGAGCAATAACAAGAAAAAGAAATTTTATTTGTACCAAACACATTCAAGTGTTAATCATAATGAAATAAACCAAAACATGATGTAAATGTAATACTTTAGTTTATATAACAATATAACCAAGGCTTTATATTTGCACATTAGGGGGGGGGGCTAAAGTAACCTATTCCAACCTAACCTTACCCCCCCCCCTAACGTGCAAATGTATAGCCCAAATTAAACAAGTCCAATGGTTTCTGTCACCCGTCATTTGTCATTGTGACTATGACACCGGTTTTGTGAGACCTTACATTCAGCAAACTTCTCCATTGTGTTTGGTATAATACATAGCCTAAGTACTTTTATTTGATAAGCTGAATAAAAAGTGCTCTGATATTCTTAAAAACTTACGATTTTGGGGGCTAGAATCCAGAGCCCCCTCCCCCGTCTGCACACATCCCTAGCTGCCTTTATTTTCTTTCTTTCTTTTATTTTATGCTCATCAGATTCAAACAAATGCAAGTACAAACTGAAAAAAATGGAATCAAGCCAGAAGGACAACCCCCACACTTTCCCCTTGGATCTGTAATTGATGCTATAGCAAAGTGTCACATAGCAGGATAAGGTTTCAGGTTTCAGATCAGGTTTGTATTACTGTTCAAACAATTTAATGACTCACGAGCAGGCAGAAATCCCCAAGAAAGAGGGGCTACGTTAACTTAGGCCAATTGTCCAAGGAGCAATTAATCAGCCTATCAAGGAGAATCTTGTTCTCATCAGACAATTCCCTTAATAACATAAATCACAGAGCAAGCTAACCAACATCCCTGTCGCAGAAGATAACCCGAAGTGACTTTTACCCAAACCAACCCTGGTACCAAGATACGTGAGCAACTGAAACGTAGCTCACTACGTTTCACTACATTACTGAAACTTAGCTCACTACAATGAAACTACTACTACATAAAACGGTCCTTGAAACCCTGAATGTCTGACAGTACCTCTCTGGAGTTTCCAGCTAATGTTAGCCCCTGTAACCATGCAGGAACACAGGAGTTCCCAAATTTCTCAGCACTTGTCATTGAAATTATCAACTCATTTTATTCCCACCCTCCCCCGAAAAATTAACCGGTGCTTGTCGGTTACTGAAAATACACCCAAAAAGTGAAGTTAGGTTAATCCTAATGAAAAATAACAAAACATGATGATGAGATAATATTTTAGAAACAAAATTATGGAAATCTAACCCAACCCAACCCAACGTAACCTAACCTAACCCCCACCCTAATGTGCAAATATATAGCCCAAATTATACAAGTCCAAAGAATTGTGTGTGTTGAATCTTTGAAAGGTTGAAATGCATTATATTTAGAATACTTTTCTTCTCTTTTTTTTTAGTATTTGTGTCATTTCTGTTTTTCCCCTGTTTTTTTCCTGGTCATAGAGCCTTATGGGGGATTCTATGTTGAAGTGTTTTTGTCAAAAATTTATTGGTTGAATAAATTGATTGATTGATTGATTATATCATACATCACCTGTTTATGTAGCTATGAAACCGGTTTTCTGAAATGTAACCAAAACGTAATTCTTGAATATGTTTCAAATAACCGGTAAGTACCAATTCGCCGTATTTGGCTGACACCCCCCCCCCTAATTTGTGAAATTGTACCAAAAAAATGGTCATCTAACTTTGTGGCATTTTATTTTAGAGTAGTCATGATTCGAGACTGCAAAAAAAAAATTATCCGTCCAATGAACTCTTGTTCACCCCCACACAACCCTCATTTGGACTGCTAGGGGTGGGGAAAATGGCATTTTTCACGCCACTCTTCTGGTTCTGAATGAAAGGGTTTTTGAAACTAAATAGGTAAAAATTAGCCGTCGCATGAGCTCCCTAATCAACAGTCTACGACCACTACCCCCCCCCCCCAAAAAAAAAAAAAAAAAAAAAAAATTCTGCGTAAGTGACAGCTTAAGACAACACAAAGTAAAAACCGCAAAACTTTTCACGCAAAATTTCTTTACAGAAGACGAACCATAAGTAATTATAGTTGACATCCATTTATTGGATACCCCACAACTCTCAAAGAAAATAATTTGTGCTCTCAAATTTTGTACACATGTGAAAAATCTTCGCAGGGTAAGAAAAACATCCTTTGGGGGCAACTGTCACCTGTCTTAACGGGTTTGAGAACAAGAATTTATAGTTTTCTAAAAATAGAACTTGTCGCCAATGCAACAAAATTAGAAACAAGAAGCATGCATCTGTCAAAAATTAAAACATAGTGAAGTACAAAGGAAAATGAAATTGATTTTTTTTTTTTTTTTTTTTTTTTTTTTTTTTTTTTTTTTTTTTTTTTTTTTTAATTCGTTAAGGGGAAATTTACACAGCCATATATATCTTAAGACAACTAAAAAAATCACAAACTTAATTTTGAATGAAAAATACCTCCATGCGGTTTTTGCATTAGGCCTACGGGGCGCCAAATTAAAAATAGAACATTTTAGTGTAAAAAAAAATCAATGAAAACTAAGCTAAAACTTGACATCAAACCGCTTTAGAGAGTGTAGCTTTCATTTGAAGGTATATATATATATATATATATATATATATATATATATATATATATATATATATATATATATATATATATATATATATATATATATATATATATATATATATATATATAGATATCTTTGGGAATCAACACACTTTTAATGTTTGCATTTTTACGAACGAAAAGCGTTGTCAAATTAAGCTAATTAGTTTCGCTTATTTATTTTACGATTCAACGTGGCAACACTGACGAAAATGCGGTATTAACAAAAATCTTCACAACTTCAAAACACCCGAAAATTCAGGTATGGGTGGATCTACGATGGGAGCGGGGGGCAGGAAATGTTTTACAGATACTTGGTAATTTAATGCCATGTCCCTCAATCCATTGCAATGTTAATGTTTCTATGCTATAAAAATATATACAACTATTCTATACCGACATGTTGGAGCACTGATTTGTTTTTTTTGCTTTTTTTACAACTAATATACGAAAAATAATTTAGAGATTTGCCGGACAAGTTTTTTTCAATTTTGTAGGTAACAAACTGAAAAAAGAGGACCGCCCCTTTCATATACAAAATTATTTCTGTTCGTTTTAAGTTTTAATGTCGCTCCTTACTTTCAGCAAAAAAACTTGTTTTTTTTTATTTAATTTCTGAACGTTTTTGAATTAATGCAACTTTGATTTTGGCTCACCGTACATGAATAATTAAAACGAAATTTGCACATTAATTTTACTTTTTTGGCTAAATGGCTTTCTCGAAATTTTGTTCTGACGTAGCTTACGAATTAACTTACGTAACGAACTTCTATATTCGTATGTTTTATTACGTATATTAGGGAGTTTGCCCCCTAGTCGAAACCTTGCTCTTTACGCTAAAGTTCGAGCCCCCTTCATAGAAATGTCCCTTCCCCCAAGGAAACATGCTCCATGGAAGGATCCTCCCACGTAACCCCCTCCTCCGACCCCCCCCCATCAGAAAAAATCCCTCCTGAAACGTCTTTATACTTCCCATTAACCAATACTATATGTAAACAATGGGCAAAATTCATAACTTCCAGCCCTTCCCTCGGGAACTGTGGGGGATTAAGTCATCCTCAAAGACATATTTATTAGATTTTCGACTATGCTGAACAAAATGGCTATCTCAAAATTTTTATTGGATTACTTTGGGGAAAAAATGAGCGTGTGAGGGGGCCAAGTCGCCCTCCAATTTTTTGGTCACTTAAAAAGGGCACTAGAACTTTTAATTTCCGTTCAAATGAGCCCTCTTACGATATTCTAGGACTACTGGATCGATACGATCACCCTTGGGGAAATCAAAAAAAAAAGAAAAAAAAGAAAATAAACACGCATCCGTGATCTTTCTTCTGACAAAAAATACCAAATTCCACATTTTTGCAGATAAGAGCTTGAAACTTCCGCAGTAGGGTTTTCTGATACGCTGAATCCGATGGTATGATTTTCATTAAAGTTCTATTACTTTTTGGGGTTGTTTCCCACTTTTTTCGAAAATAAGGCAAATTTTCTCAGGCACCTAACTTTTGATGGGTAAAACTAAACTTAATGAAACTTATATATTTGAAAACAGCATAAAAATCTAATTCTATTGATGCATCTATGGGTATAAAAATTCCGGTTTTTACAGTTTCGGTTACTATTGAGCCAGGTCGCTCCTTAGGCTACTTACAGTTCGTTTCCACGAACTCTTTGAAAGATCTGAAACATGGGAAGCGGGTAGTTGTAAAAAAAAAAAAAACTAGATAAAACTAGATAATTATATAAACATTTAATCTGATGATCATATGCCACGTTTTCTGATAATTTGTCCTTTAAAAATGTAAGGCCCTACTCAAAATACTTTTTCTTAATCTATATTTAAATTGCCAAAAAATACAATTACCTTGATATCGGGTTCATTATACGAAAATTTGGAGAATATAGGCACATCCTGAATACATCCATGAAACCTTATAAACGTCATTTTGAAGCTTTGAAGAAAGAAATATGGGAAACTCATTATTGATTTTAAAAAAACAACATGGCCGCGGTCATTCAAAAGACATTATGTGATATGTTTTGGAAGAATTAGACCTACACTATGCGAAAGGACGTATGCAGGAGATACCTCAGTCCCCTTCTCCCGGAATCCTGAGTTTTCTCGGATCTCTGGGCGCTTCTTATTTAGACAATCAAACGTTTTTTTTATCCCCAATAAAAATGTATTCCCTTCTCAAAAAATTCTTGCGTACGTACTTATTTGGTCGTATTTTTTCCAATGATCTTTAGAATTTTCTCTTTTTTTTCAGAATGTCTTCCTTTCTTTCTCTCTAAGAGAGCGGGAAAATAAAACTTAACTGTGTTAAGGAAAACAGGAAAGGCAATGGGACAACAAAGAATCAAATGGAGAAGAAAAACTTTCTTGGACTTCGATGATTTAAGCATGCTAGATGAAACTGTGAGCAAAGTTAATGAACTTTTAGAGATTTTGCGAGTTCAAGGTACTAGAATAGGTTTGAAAATTAATGTTAAGAAGACTAAGTCGCTAAGGCTAGGAATAAGTGAAGATGATAAGGTGACGTTGGGTAATAAAAAGATTGATCAAGTGGACAGCTTCACTTACTTTGGTAGTTTTATTAGTAAAGACGGTGGGAGCAGTGAAAATGGTAAAAGTAGAATAGCCAAGGATCATGTTTTTTTTTCACAGTTGAAAAAGTTTGGAAGAATAGCAAGATAAGTCTGCAAACCAAGATTAGAATATTGGAAGCTACAGTGATGACAGTGGAACAAATATGGCTCTGAAGCATGGGTGCTTAAGAAACGAACGAAGATTTGCTAGATGTTTTCCAGAGAAATTGCCTGCGGATCGTTTTGGGCACCCGGCTGACTGACCGTATTTCAAGTAGTAGGTTGTACAAAAAGTGTGGTTCATTCCCGGTTTTTAGGGCTATAATGAGACAAAGGCTGAGATGGCTAGGACGCTAGGACACATTCTGCGGATGAAGGATGACAGATTGCCGAACATTGTCCTTTTCGGCCAACTGTCTAGGGCTAAACGGAAAACAGGTCGTCTGTGGTTGGGGTGGGAGGATGTCGTAAAGAAATATTTAAGGGAAATCGGAACTTCCTAAGAAGGTGTAAAGAGGGAGGATTTGAATATATTAGGATGGAGGAGGAGCGTGTGTAGTTGTTTTGGCCTCAGGTGCCTTGGTGCTGCGGTGAGTTGTTAGTAGTAGTAGTTGTTTTTGCCATATATTGGATGTCGTAAATAATATTCATATTTTACAATAACCTAATAACACTAAAAAGAAGGAAAAACATATTTCAATTTTCCTAGTCTCCTCAAAAATTTATCTTGTGTCACAGACAACCTTTTGAATTAACAAATTCAAACAAGACTATTAGGTCGGAAATTAAGCAGAAACTTGAGGAATTAGTCAAACTCCATTTTTGGCGTTTAATATATTTTGATTTTGGAGAGTCGAATTTGCATTCCCAAAACGTTGAAATCCAACTTGGAACTAAAAATAAATCGCCCCATTCTAGCCAATTTCCTATACGAAGAACTTCCTTTGTGTTTAAATGGGCAATTGCGGAAGCTGGAAAATTGCCTCGAATGGAAATCCGTCTTACGTCATTCGAATTTTTCGCTTACGAAGGCTAATTACCAACTTAATGGATATATTACATCTTTTCTAAATTTTAGGACATAATTTAATTAAGCAAATTTTATGTTCTGTTCGTGACTGTATTGGCTGTATAAGAGTTCTGACATAGGCAAATTTGGGTCCTTAATTTGAAATTTGCAGTTTTTAATTTGACTATTAATAGAAGAAATCTACTTACAAGAGCCAGTAGCAGAATATTTTGTGTAAGAGACTGGAGTAAGTTAATATATTAGGGTTGGTCAAACGCAACACTTCAGGCACAAATCCACAAATCAGGGACTCGCTCCCTTAGAATTGATACAAGGGAATCCCCCCAGTAAAAAAATGCAAGCAGTGGCGAAATTTCGTTAAAATCCTGGAGGGGGGGGGGGAGTTGGAGCCAATTTTACCAATTCAAGTGAAAATGGCAGTGAAAACTAAAGATTGAGCCATATAGTACCATATAGGTAGAGATATACTAAAGAAAACTAACCAGTTTCTGTGGGTGCTTGAATTATGCAGGCTTATCTGAGTTTTTACAAGATTCTTGAGGAAACTATATTTCAACTGGGATGGGGGAATTGGGATCAGGGGGTGGCAGGTACTTATGTATTATAGCGGCGACACTCAAGATCTTCATCCATTGACGCACTGTAGAACCGGTTTCATTTGCTAGTTTCTTTCAGCTTAGCGTGAGACAAGACTAAGACAACTGACAGAATAGATGGGAAATATATAATTTGGGCTATATATTTGCACAATAGGGGGTGGGGGTAAAGTATTAGGACAGTGTGAGTTTAGAAAACTATTCTTAATTCATAATATGAAGAACAATTGTACCTAACACATTTTGCATGCAGACCCGCTATGCTTTACCCCCCCCCCCCCTAATGTGGAAATATATAGCCAAAATTTGTTTCTAAAGTATTATATTATCGTCATATTTTGTGATGTTTCATTAGGATTGAGTGTCAGAGAAACAGGTTCTACTTAGATGTAGAATTTACCATAGCCGCTATAAAATATAAGTACCAGGTGGCAAACCGAGGTCTGGGAGGGGCAGTTGCCCTCCTCCCCCTACGCCATAGAAAATTACGCCCGCGAATGTAAGCCTAAATATATAAGCCTTAGGCCTCCTTCCCTTCCTCTGCCCATCCCTATTCTATTAGCTGTCCTCTGCTAAAGCCTATCATTCACAAAAAAACGGACTTTTGTCCTCCTGTAATTGAGGCTCTGAGTTCAAAGTTTTTTATGTGAGAAACAACCTAGCATCTACTCAAGTAAGAATAGATCTCGAGATCTATTCTTACATACTAGAACATACATGCTAGAACATACTAGAATGACAGAACATATTATCTATATCCAGCAGAAAACGGAGTAACCAAAGTCTGGAAGAAAAGGAGCTTCAGAAAGCGTATCAAATGTTATATCTCAATCTATTTCTACCGTTTCCAGCGACATATGCAGATTTTATTTTTTCTGAGGGAGGGTGGCAACAGAACTTCGACTACCCCATAGACATGCTTTGTCCCTCCACCCAAAACTAGCACAAATTTCGACCTTGAGAGGAGGAGGTGCCCTAAATAATCCCTTAAATCCGCCCCTGCCCGTTCCAAAAATGAAAAAAAGCAGAGTACCCTTTATGTCTGCTGACATTGGCAAGCAACGTAAATAGCAAAAATGAGTCCAGCAAAAACGTAATGTAGACGCGCCTTAGCAAGCTTTTGATTGAGATGCATTTTTTATTTCTAGGAATGAAGCCAAGTCCTTATCAACACCCAATCTGGGCTCAATAAACAGCAACCGTAAGCTATATTACAGGTGTCCAAAGGAAACACATGCGTCTTTTGAAACCTAAAACTACGTGCAGTGGAAAACTAAATGCAACACTTGTACCAGATGGACAAAGGTTCATAGAAATTAGAATGGCACCACTTGTATCACATGTAAACATATAGTAACATTACTCATTGCATTTGCTAACATGCGAGATACTAATATTATGTGGAGTTTCATGGATATCCATGGACATCGCCTTTAAAACTCTTTCGAATCCAGTAAATCTCGAGATATTATTTGCATTTTATTTTTTTTTCAAGTACCAGATCTAACATGATGTGGGTATTCCGTAACACCAATATCTACACAGAAGGAGGGGGTGAGTCTCCCCACGTTAAATTAATCCAAGAGACAAAAATAGCATTAGAAAACTTACCCAAATTGACTTGGTAGAAGGGTCGGAAATCCTGCACGTAACCCAGCAAGAGGAAAACCTAGAAAAAATTTTCAGGGTTGTTAATACAATTATGTCTTCTTTTTTTAACCGGTACCAATCACAGTCTTTGGCAGTAAATACACTGTCCTTGGAGGAAACTAGGGCTTACCACTTCACAAATAATCAAATCCCTATGTAATAAAGAAAAATTAACGTATTGGAAAGATACATAGAATATTTTTTAGAGGCCGGGAGATTCAGCCACTACAGGCAGTATGACGGGGATTAGCCCACATAAACCCTTTGAATGGGCCATATGTTTTCTTTTGTTTTTTTTTATTAACTTTTTTTTAGTAGGCATTAGTAAAATCTCATTTTGAAAGGGCCTCAAGCTCGAAGCTCGTCTAGATTTATGGTAGTTGGTTGCTTATTTTAGGCAAGTTGTTTATCTATTTTATTATTTTTTTTGGGGGGGCGTAAGGTTTTGCTTGCTGCACGTCCGAAATAATTAATGTTTTCTAATTAAAGAATAAAATAAAAATTGTTTATTAAATTCATACACCCCCTTGCCAGAAGCATTATGGTGATATGCCAGAGGCGTTTATGATTATTCAACTATTTTATAGCACATTTAGCCGTTACTTTTTAAACTAGGAAATTATTATAATGATTGATCAAAATTTAAAGGGGGGGGGGGGGGTAAATTTTGTTTGTCGACTGCAGTATAAAATAACATACTAAAAGGTGCATATAGAGAGAATACAGGAAACTACAAAATAATGATATACCTCAGTAAGGTTGGGTCCTAATATGATTTTGTATATTAGTAGCAACAGGCTTAAAAACCAAATAGCAGAAATAACTGAGGGCCGTTCATATAGACAAAAGAGGAAAATTATAGAATTAGTAAAAACGATAATGAACAATTAAAATGCAAGATTTTGGAAATTTTCTCATCTTGATTCCCAATGCGGTTGGTTCTCCAAAGCAGGCACGTAAGAAGGACTTTATACCAAGAGTACATAATCTTTCTAAACGGAGTACTTACTAAAAAAATAAACACCGAGTTACAAGGAGATTATAAGAAATTATATATAAAACTTTTAAAAGCTGAAAATTGGGAAGGAACACGAACCATCAGCCTATTTGCGTGCCTGCTCCGTAGTCTGTAGTCTAGCTTTGGGCCGTAAAAGGGGAGGAAACTCGACCCCCCCCCGAAATCCCAAATTTTCTTGAATGTTTGTTCAATTCTTATTCATATCATGAAAATAAATTTGTCTGTTTTTTAATATTGCCCCCTCCCCGAATAAATTTGTATTATTGGCTCCTAAAAAATGTTGTAATACTGGCTCCAAAATATAGATTCCTGTGTATGACCTGATCTGTCGTATAGGGTATACACGTATTTGTTCACAAAAGTTTCAATAAATTAGTCAACAATCTTCTGCTTATATATAATTCCAAAATCGATGATGGCTCATATCCGCCTAGTCAAAGGCTTCCTGTCAACTTAAGGAGCTTCGGCAGCCATAGAGTTCTAACAAACACTTGCCAATGGAATCCATGAAAGTCATATATCTGGCTTCCAACTCATTGGAATAGGCATGAATAGAGGAAATTACTTCAAAGGGTGGGGAGACTGCCACAAATCCAAAAAAAAGCCAAAAATAGTCAAGTTGAAATACTCATTTTAGTTCATTATTAAAGCGATTCTTGAGGACACCGGTTAGTTTGCTTTGACTAGTGATAGAATATAGTATCTCACAATGGATGTTCAAGAATCATTTCAGATTGTTGGAAGGGCTACAACACAACTGAGCTGGAATAAGCAGGTTTCAATCATTTGACAGTGAACCACAAAAATAATTTTTTCGACCCAAAAACCGGTGCCTCTACCCAAAAAGCAGAGAGAATGTGGGGTTCCACAAAGTGGAGGAACAACCAGCACCGAAGTACATCCCGCCATCATTTACATTCATACTTAGTAGAGTACATGTGGCGGGCGGCAGTAAGGGCAGAAGGCCGATTTCATTTTAACGCGATTCTTGAGGACATTTCTCCGTTCTGAGAGCATATTTCCAAATTGTAGTTTTCACAATTTTGCTAATAAAGTATTCTATTTTCATCATATTTAGTTGTTTTTTTTTTCATTAGGTTAAATAGGTTTGGTTAGATTAAATAGGTTTGGTTAGGTTAAAATAGGTTTGTTTAGGTTACGTATTTAATATATGCTATGCTTTACTCCCCCCCCCTAATGTGCAAATATATAGCCCAAATTTGTTTCTAAACTATTATATTTCCATCGAAATTTTGTTTTATTTCACTAGCATTCACCAAACTTCACTTCTCGAGTGTGTTTTATATAATACACAAGTACAAAAAAGTATAAGAAATTATGTATGTAATGAAGAGAATAATTTCTAATTTTTTTTCTCTAGCTTCGGCCTATAGTGCATAATGTGCAAATATATAGCCCAAATTTGTTTCTAAACTATTATATTTTCATCAAAATTTTGTTTTATTTCACTAGCATTCACCAAACTTCACTTTTCGAGTGTGTTTTATATAATACACAAGTACAAAAAAGTATAAGAAATTATGTATGTAATGAAGAGAATAATTTCTATTTTTTTTTCTCTAGCTTCGGCCTATAGTGCATAATGTGCAAATATATAGCCCAAATTTGTTTCTAAACTATTATATTTTCATCAAAATTTTGTTTTATTTCACTAGCATTCACCAAACTTCACTTTTCGAGTGTGTTTTATATAATACACAAGTACAAAAAAGTATAAGAAATTATGTATGTAATGAAGAGAATAATTTCTAATTTTCTTTCTCTAGCTTCGGCCTATAGTGCATAATGTGCAAATATATAGCCCAAATTTGTTTCTAAACTATTATATTTTCATCAAAATTTTGTTTTATTTCACTAGCATTCACCAAACTTCACTTTTCGAGTGTGTTTTATATAATACACAAGTACAAAAAAGTATAAGAAATTATGTATGTAATGAAGAGAATAATTTCTAATTTTCTTTCTCTAGCTTCGGCCTATAGTGCATAATGTGCAAATATATAGCCCAAATTTGTTTCTAAACTATTATATTTTCATCAAAATTTTGTTTTATTTCACTAGCATTCACCAAACTTCACTTTTCGAGTGTGTTTTATATAATACACAAGTACAAAAAAGTATAAGAAATTATGTATGTAATGAAGAGAATAATTTCTAATTTTCTTTCTCTAGCTTCGGCCTATAGTGCATAAATAGTAGGCCCAAAATCAAAACATTTATATTTTTAAATAGTCTCTAAATAGGTGAAACGCACTGGACTGTTGGCCTTTTGGCATCAACTGTTGGCCTTTTGGCATCAACTCTTACCTCCTGGAAAACCGATCCGAAAAACAACAAGTTTCTCCTTAGTTAAAGTTCAAACTACAATTGCAAAAAACTTGATTTAGTCCCGTAGGACTAAATCATTTTGGACAGCCAAGGTGAACATACACCTCGACAAGGAAATCTCGGAGTGTAGATGACACAGTAGACAGAATGTACAGATGATGACAGTGGTAGATGATAACTCCGCGACACAAGTATCAATGATACTTGTGTCTTTTCTCGATTTCATCCGTTACGGGGGTAGAGGGAGGCTCAAACACATACGCCGGATTTTTCCACGGAGCTGAAATTACACGGAGGGATGAAATTTTATCCATCCGTTAAGAGAAAAACGTTTTGCTCCATTAAAAGGAAAACGGACAATTTTATCCATATTTTACGAAATTCTGGAAAAACATACAAATCACGAGATTCAGAAGGGCTCAAGCCACCATTCTGCACAAGTGTCAAAAGCAGCCTTGGAGGTTTTTTGGGGAATTCCTCAGCCCCTATTTGAGTGCAGGCATTTTATGCCCCTCTACTTTATCTTATTTCTTTCATTTTGTTTGCTTTTAACTTTCCTTTTTAATTTACTTCCTCACAGTCAAAATCTCCACACAAACACACTGCCACTCATAAAAAAGACAAGAAAAGACAAAAACAAATAAGACGGCTGAAAAAGTAAAATCAAGAGATTGAGCGCTATCTTTCAAAAATGCGCAGAACTTAGTGCCACCCGTGCCTTTGGCTCTGAACTTTGTGCCAGAGTCTCCGGTTTTATGTCTATTCTTTCAATCCTGAGCAGCGTTCCCAACCTCGGTAAAATTGTACCATTTTCGGTACGATTGGGAGATCCTTGTACAATACGTATTCGGTTTCGTACAATACAACACAATAATTTGTACAATACGTATTCGGACATTTTATGATACGTTCCAAAATTTCTAGTACATTTTAGTATATTTTGACTGCATTAGGGTAAGTTTCACTTTTTCGCAACTTTTGTTGAGGTGGCTAGGGCAATTTGGGTGGATGAAGGATGACAGATTGCCAAAGATTGTTCTTTTCGGCCACCCATCTAGGGCTAAACGGAAATCAGGTCGCCCTCGTCTGGGGTGGGAGGACATCATAAAAAAAGATTTAAAGAAAACGGGAACTTTGTGGGAGGGTGTAAAAAGGGAGGCTTTGAATAGATTGGGATGGAGGAGGACCGTGCGTAGCTGTGTTGGCCTCAGGCGGCTTGGTGCTGCGGTGAGTTGTTAGTAGTAGTAGTAGTCTCCACGAATCAACTCTTAGGGATATAATCAAAAGATCAGGACTGTTTCGTCGAAAACAAACATGAGACACACACACAAAAAAAAAAAAATTTCAAACTAAGCATCATACGAGGAAACTGTGCTTAGAATCGCCTTATAAGGGAGGATGAAGAAGAGAGCGGAAAAGGCTGCTTGTTTTTCAGTTTGTTCTAGTATTTTTGTCGGTTAAATGGAAGCTGAATGCTATAATTGTGCCATAAAAATATTTTGTGGTACAATTTGGACAAAAAAGTGCTGTAATTTATCTCAAAGCGTCGGCATCGCTGGTCCTGATTCAGGCACACATGACATAACCTAGTAGGCTATATTGGCTCCTTTAAAGAAATCAGTAGGAATAACTAAATGTTTCAAAATACCCTTTGGAGCACTATTTTTTGGCTCCAAATTGTCGTGTTGAATTCAGGTAGAGACTATCTATCTCTATCGACCATGGCTAGAAATGGCTAATTAATAATGGCCCAAAATACATTTTTAGCAAAATTTTTATGAAGAAAGGAGGTTCATTTTCAGCCCCTACCTTTATGGTTCATTACACCTGTCGTTTAATCAGAGTGACGACAAAAAGGATGGCCGTAGAACCGGAGGCTTGGGGCATCCTATTTTCCCAAATAATCAAAATACAATTTGGGACACCAATTTTTGGTTCCCCATTTTCATGCTAAAGTGAAATAGAAGTTATCTACTTTAATCAATTATGACTAGAAAGGCTGCAAATGGCTAATCGATCATTGCCAAAATGTTGTGTTTTAATTTTGTGATCATGGAAGCTAAAATTTTGCCCGTAATACCTATCCCTTATTTCGACTGTCATAACTAAAAGTGCCAAATATGCCATTTTTGTAACTTTTCTGGAGAGCCGAAAACGGGAAAAGTTTGTGGGTTGTGGTCGCTCTGAAGGATAAGGCTAATGGGGATAAAGGGAACATATTCTAAACCACCTTTTTATGCTCATTTCCGGTGGTATAAATTAGGTTCAAGCATTTCGAGCGAATTCAAAATTATTCCATTTTATGGCGTATGTCTCCTTTTTCCTTGAAAAGAAAAGGAGACAAATGCCAGGTCCCCATGTTATAGCTCCATAAGATGATCCTCTTCTGTCATTCTGAATTGCAACAAGACCTGATAAAAAAGACATACATCGCTTAGAGGCTTACGTTTCTTTTTATCTTCGTAATGGTACAAGATATGAAAATTTTGACTGCACCATTCGAATTCTCGTGCTTAATTTGCCCATGACACATGCATAACTCATTTTCGACCAAAATGGCATATGTCGCACTTTAATTATAACAGCCGACTTTTTATTTGAGCTGGTGTCGTGTGGCCGAGACCAGAGTCAAGACCTCTAGGATGGTTGCAAAACCGGAGGATTAGTGGGAAACAGGGCCTTTTGTTTTGAGACACGGTCAGAATACAATTCTACCACAAATGTTTGACTGCATATTTTCACAGGGGCTTTAATTAGAAGCTATTTATCTATCGATCATGGCTAGAAAGGGTGTGGTTAAGTCATTTGGACAACTCGCCTTTTAAGTAAAATAATAACGGTGGTCCCAGGAGTAATAAGTTCGGCCCTTAATAGAAGTGGCAAGAAGCTTTAATGCGAAGATCAAATTTTAAAAAGCAGCTTCTTCCTTGAATTGTGGAATTATTTGATGTAAGCTTGTCAAAAAAATTAGGATAATTTCATTTCATTTGGTAGTGAAGTTCTATTAAAAAAAAAAAACAATTTTTGCAATCTTTAGTTTAGTTACGTATAAATACTAAATTACTTGACATACTTTAAAATGTAAACCATTAGATCGGGTGTCTTTAACCAGAAATTTCTTCACATAAAAAACAATAAACAACCTTAAAACTGAAAATTTACCCCCTCCCGCCTCAAATTAACTCCAGTGTATATGCTTGGTGATGTTCATTTTGCACTTAGGTGTACAGACAAGATCAAAAAGTTAAACAGGAAAATTCACGAAGACAGGTGCTTAGGGAGGGGACCAAAGTAAATGATCCCCCAAGATATTCCATTATAGAGATTTTTTCTCATATTCTCACTATAGATCACTTGTTTTTTATCGTTTGACATCACCTGTTTCCTTTTTCAGAAATAATTTCCAGTGTAGATAATTTCGGAGACCACACTGCCTTTCCATGACGATAAATAAAAGTTCAAATAGGGCTAAAATCCTTTTAATAGACATTGTTTCACAAACAGTGATAAAATTTCACAAAAAATACTAAATATTTCGGTCTGACGACGACGTTTACTGATGACGGTCACTGCATATGTGACCAAAATATTTAGTATTTTTTGTGAAATTTTATCACTGTTTGTGAAACACTGTCTATTAAAAGGATTTTAGCCCTATTTGAACTTTTATTTATCGTCAAATTCCAGTGTACAGGCAAGCCACGCAATCAAGTTTTTAAACCCGCTTAGGTCAGTTACGTCAATTTTACTTCCCTTTCGAGGGTTGTCTTCTGGTAACCATCGGAGGACTTTCCCCAATCCCTCCAGCGTTAAAGTATGAGGACACCAATCAATAAAAAGTCCTACCAAGATGTTACAAGTTGTTCAGAGATATAGGCCTACACGCTGCATTTATCGCTTCCAAGCGTAAAGGGCTAAACAGACGTAGCGCTGTCTTCCATCATCTTAAGAGCTTACACGTGCGAAGAATAAGTATTTATGCTGTGTTTTCTTTGCGAAGATTTTAAAATTTGTAAAGCATAGCTTTTAAAGATGAAAGTTTGCTAGACTACCAATCAATAAGCATCAAGGAGGCACACTTGTGCCTCTATAAAGAGGCGACCCACCACAATGTTAAGCGATTTCAGGTCCTAGAGGTCGCAGAGAGACGGCGGTAATCGCATTTTGTAGCCCAAGCTCAAACTAAGAAACTTGCAAAATTTCATCCTCCTCCGACTTTATCTTCATGGGGTAAACTGGGCCGGAAGTTTCGACCCTCCCACCACAGCCCCCCTTTAACGTTGTCCGATTGGGCTGAAATTTAGAGGTTAAGCTTTCCTAGGGCCCGGGAGCTTATCCTCGAAATTTCACTCCTCAATCCGATCACTCCTTCCCTGTTTTCAAAAAACCAAATATAGCCACTTAAAATTCATCATCATCATTTCTTTTTTTTTTTCTTATCCACGCCTACAGGCCACAGTTGGCAACTGATCCGGGTGAATGAGGACTCATTCGAAGCAGAATTCGACCTGTTAGGGCCTTTTGATATTTTCAGACCGAAAAAATTATCCCCCGAATTTACATTTACGAAAAACCTCGTTTTCCTATAATAGCCCATGTTAATTTTTCCCACCACAACCCCCCTTTAACGTTGTCTGATCGGGCTGAAATTTAGAGGATAAGCTTTCCTGGGGCCTGGGAGCTTATTCTCGAAATTTCAGCTCAATCTGATCACTCCTTCCCTGTTTTCCAAAAACCAAATATCAAGTTTTGTGGGAATTTGCTTTGCGAAAATAGATTCCATTTACTAAAAAACAATTACAATTGTGTCTCATTAGTCCAGCGGTTGATACTTCAGACTGTCAGGCGGAAAACCCGGGTTCGATTCACCGTCAGAGCAAATTTTTTATATACTGAATTTAAACTTTAAAAAAGAAACTCAGTTTCTTTTTTAAATTATTTGAAAAAAATTACGTTTTCTAAAGAGTTAAAGAGGCTGAGTTACAAGGTCGACCCTTAAAACGTACAGGGATTAGGAGGCACAGTTGGGGGGCTGTTAAAGAGGCTGAGTCACAAGTTCGAACCTTAAAACGTACAGGGATTAAGAGGCACCCTGTACGACGTGATTTGAGTATTCAGGAATTAAAAGCCTTAACACAAGAATGTTCAAGAGCGGGGGGTTTGGGGGGCGGCAGCCCCCCAACTTTAACTCCTGACACGATCAGCTAACAGTTAGTCAAGCAATAATAAGTAATAAACTGTACAAAAACGTGCAGAAATTATTTGAAAAAAACTACGTTTTCTAAAGAGTTAAAGAGGCTGAGTTACAAGGTCGAACCTTAAAACGTACAGGGATTAGGAGGCACAGCTGGGGGGCTGCCGCCCCCCAAACCCCCCGCTTTCGCAGCCTTTAAATAAAAAAAAGTTTTTTAAACTGAAAGTAAGGAGCGACATTAAATCTTAAAACGAACAGAAATTATTCCGTATATGAAAGGGGCTGTGCCCTCCTTAACGCCTCGCTCTTTACGCTAAAGTTTGACTTTCTCACAACTCTTTTTTTTAAACAATAAAAACTTTAGCGTAAAGAGCGAGGTGTTGAGGAGGGCACAGCCCCTTTCATATACGGAATAATTTCTGTTCGTTTTAAGATTTAATGTCGCTCCTTACTTTCAGTTTAAAAAACGTTTTTTTTTATTTAAAGGCTGCGAAAGCGGGGGATTTGGGGGGCGGCAGCCCCACCACCTGTACCTCCTAATCCCTGTACGTTTTAAGGTTCGACCTTGTAACTCAGCCTCTTTAACTCTTTAGAAAACGTAGTTTTTTTCAAATAATATAAAGTAAGACTGGACAAGTTTAAACCTTTACACACTTTTTAGTCCTTCCACAAATCCGGTATTAAAACTTTTCAAGTTAATTGGGTCTGACTCTCAAACAGAAATAATTCGCGATAAAAGCGCCAAAAAAGAACGTTAATCCAGAACAATTCCTTGGTCAAACCTTGCTTAAAATACGCTTGTGCAGAATAGATACGGCCGGTTTTAGCTTGAAAACGCAGAGTCTGTCCGGCCTTCAAGTACCAAGGATATTAAAATAAAAATGTTGGTCCCATGGTTTCATTTTCGGTCTATTCATACATAAACACCACGATTTTCTAATATTATTCTTTTGGTTGTTTCGCAATTATGAAAGCTTTTCGCCCGTAAAAATTTGCTCATTTCCAACGACAACTAGACCTTCAAAGGAAAGCAAAAAATTCTTAACATATTTGGTGCCATTTGTCTTTGCCTTATAATTTGCTGATTTATCACCCACAATTCTTCTTTTTTACTCGCCTTCGCTACTACCAAAAACTTTTTATATAGGTTTTTTTTAATTGAAAATTAAATTTCAAGATATATATATATATATATATATATATATATATATATATATATATATATATATATATATATATATATATATATATATATATATATATATATTATATATATATATATATATATATATATATATATATATATATATATATATATATATATATATATATATATATATTATCATTTCTAGCTGATTTAAGAATGGCAACCATTATCTAAACCAGTCTAAATAGTAAAATGTTATTTTTAGAACAAATTTAAGAGAATTTCGAAAATTAGCTTGAAACCCCCAAAAATGGCGTTACATCGAGACAAAAAGTAAACCATTAGAATCGCCATGGCGAATTACAGGAAATCACAGTCCCGTGGCTTGAACAATAATGAAAATCACTTTTTTTGCATGGATAGCACTGATGTGTCCTCTTTCCTTATTTCGGTACTTATGTATTACACCGCCAACACTCAAGAAGTGAAGTTAGGTTAATCCTAATGAAAAATACCAAAACATGATGAAAATATAATACTTTAGAAACAAATTTGGGTTATATATCTGCATATTACGGGATGATGTGGTAACCTAACCACCCCCACCACCCCTAATGCGCAAATATATAACCCAAACTGTATAATTCCAATGTATTCTGTCACCCGCTACTTGTTTTCCACAGAGCGTAAGCTAATTGTTTCTCAATACAGACAGATAAACCGGTTTGTTCTCGAGTTTTATGCAGCGTAAACTTGAGTGTTGGCGGTATAATACATAAGTAAGTACCCTTATTTTTTTTTTTCACTGCTAGCGGGGCACTTGAACATCGTAGAGAGCTGTTTAAGGGCTCATCAAAACTAAATATCGAATATCAATCATTTTAGAAGATTCAAGAATAATCATTGATTTTCTTTTTACCTATATTAAAAACCAAAAGTTCATAAATACCATGTAAAGAGCGACTTAACTTTAAACAAGAGAAACTACCACAGATTAGGGAATGCTACCAAACCCCCCTTCTCAGCACCTGGAAAGTTCAGTAAAATGCAATTCCACATTTAGTTGGTGCCACTTCTTATCGAGTCATTTACACACTCAGTCATTTACCGAGTTATTACCGAGTCATTTACACACTCAGTCATTTACCAAGTTATTACCGAGTCATTTAAAAACTCAGTCATTTACCGAGTTATTACCGAGTCATTTACACACTCATCAGTCTGCGTTGTATTTATTTTTCCAAAATGATGTTTTATTAGAGGCGGAGCTATCCTCAAAATGAGGGGGGAGGGTTATGACTGTCCCCCTCTAGTATTAAGCCATTATTCCTCGTTTATGAGTTTCAATCATTATTTAATTGTATTCTTTAGTTTTAACAAAAAAGGGTACTTATGTCTTATCTTATCAGTTACCACACTCAAGTTCTTGGTATGAGTAGAACCGGTTTCTTTCTGTATTTCAGTTGTTACTCGATGATAATCAGCTTGGCGTGATAGAGATAAATTACAATGTAGCTATATGTTAACTAAATATTTTATCTATAGTTAGTATTTCGGTTTGGTTAGGTTCGGTTAGGTTAGAAACCATTAACAAACCACTTAATATAATACGTTCTGGGTGGCCTAGTTTCCATAATTCTCTGTTGTAATTTCCATAATTTTGTTACTAAATATTATATTTTCATCATATTATGTATATTTCATTAGGATTAACCTAACTTCACTTCTTGAGTGTAGTGGCTATAAGACATAAGTACCCAAAACAGATTGTCCTTACTACACAAGCATAATATAACAGGACTATATCAGTTCCGCATATAACCGCTTCATTAGCCCCACTCAAGTAGTAGCTTGAGTCTTGAGCCCTTTGAGAAAGGCTACCTGAACCAAAAGAGAGAACTTGCACCCAAGTGACTAGCCACTTTTCGGATGGCGGCATCTCTCGCGTCACTTGAGCAGTAGCTCAGGCTTCCGGAATGTAAAATTGAGTCTGAATCCTCACTTGCAGCACCTCATGAAAAAACAAGACAGAGACGGCGAGTATATACATGCGTATGTAGGCTACTCCGAACTTATAATTTTCAACGGCCTACTCAAGTCTCGTCTTATTGTTGTAGTTGCGACCGCCGTTACAAACTGGATAGTCAAATTGATGAAAATAGCGTGCAAATCCGACACAATTTTTTTTTTACATACGGTTCTAAGATTTTTGCTCGATTCTTATATCAAAGCACGTCATTCATTGAGCCATTTTTGCTCGTTTACAAGTTTCAATCACTCTTGTAACTACATTCTTTTATAGTTCTAACAAAAAAGATTATTCTTAGACCTTCTCCATCAGAATAACATAACAGGACTATCAGTTCCGCAAATACCCACTTCGCCAGCGTGAGACTTAAACCTCACTCCAGTAGCAGTTTGGCTCTTGAACCCTTCAGATTGGCTATTTGAGTCACAAGAGAGAGCTCACACCCAAATGACTAGCTACTTTTCTGATGGCGGCTCGGCTCTCGCATCACTTGAGCAGTATCTCGGGTCAAAGGGGGGGGGGGTAATCCACTCTACTACACATGTTGATTGCAACTAGGTCTTTAAATTATTTTGCAGCAATCTCCAGTATCTCAAATTATAGCCCATATCTTTGATGCCTAAACAAATCTCGTGTGCACAAAGCTTAAAGAGATTAAAACCTTTTTTTCATAGCGGTTCTGAACTCTCTTGACCCCGAGGCAAAACATTATTTTGCCCCCCCTGCCCCCCAAAAAATTTAGGTCACATTTTTACATATTTTTTTATTTATTAGCAATTTGGTACTTGTGTATTATAGCAACCACACTGTTGTTCTTGAGCTGGTGTAAAACCAATTTCTCTTTGTGCACTTGGAGATAATTAGCTTAGCCTGAGTGAGCTAAACTACTATGCAGGTACATCTTAATTAAATATTTAATATATAGTTGGTTAGGTTAGGTATTTGAGATAATGCGTTCTGGGCGGCGTGTTTTACACAATTCTATGTTGTAGTTTCTATAGTTTTGTTACTAAAGTATTATATTTTCATTATATTTTGGTATATTTCATTATGATTAACCTAAATGCACTTCTTGACTGCGGTCGCTATAATACATAAGTACCAACAATTTTTTCAACTTATTAACTAATTAATAATTTACCTTTTTATCATTATTATGTACTTTCCCATTATATGGGCACCTACAAAAAAAAACAGTCACTAAAAACCCGTTTTTGACGGGATAATTCAATAGATGGCTTCAGAGTAATGCAATCCATAGCGTGGTTTTCATTGCGTATACGATATTTAAACTGTTGTTTTTGGGGTTTAGGGGGGGGGGGGGGGGGGGGGGGGGGGGGGGTACCTAGGTAGGTTACGTATTTAATATATGCAATGCTTTACCACCACCACCACCCCCCCCCCCCAAATGTGCAAATATAAAGCCCAAATTTGTTTATAAACTACTATATATTCATCCTATTTTATTTCATTAGCATAAGCCAAACTTGGCTTTTTAGAAGTGCCCATATAATGGGAAAGTACCCATTATTATGTTGATTTGATTATTATTTAATTATTTTTTTTATTTTTGAATATTTTTATTTTGTTAATTAATTGATGATTTATTTTGTTATTATTATTATTATCTTAATTTAATTATAATCATTATTTAATTATTTTTTTATTCATCTAATTTTATTAATTAATTAATAATTTAATAATTACTTTCATTTATTAACTGCGCCCCCTACTTTATTTTAATAAAAATCAAAGATACTTGTTAAATGTCCCGACCCCACCCAAGAAGTGAAGTTAGGTTAATACTACTACTACTACTACTAACAACCCACCGCAGCACCAAGCCGCCTGAGGCCAACACAGCTACGCACGCTCCTCCTCCACCCGAATCTATTCAAAGCCTCCCTTTTTACACCCGCCCACGAAGTTCCCATTTCCTTTAAATCTTTCTTTATGACGTCCTCCCACCCCAGACGGGGACGACCTGCTTTCCGTTTAGCCCTAGATGGTTGGCCGAAAAGGACAATCTTCGGCAATCTGTCATCCTTCATCCGCACAACGTGCCCTAGCCACCTCAACCTTTCTTTCATTATAGCCCTAGAGAGCGGTATTAAACCACATTTTTCGTATAGCCTATTGTTTGAAATACGGTCAGTCAGCCGGGTACCCAGAACAATCCTTAAGCAATTTCTCTGGAAAACATCAAGCAAATCTTCATCCGCTTTTCGGAGCGTCCATCCTTCAGAGCCATATTTGACCACTGTCATCACTGTAGCTTCTAATATTCTAATCTTGGTTTGCAGACTCATCTTCCACTGTCATCACTGTAGCTTCTAATATTCTAATCTTGGTTTGCAGACTTTTTTTTAACTGTGAAAAAACACCCTGAGCCTTGCTATTCTATATTTAACATCTTCACTGCTCCCACCATCTTTACTAATAATACTACCAAGGTAAGTGAAGCTGCCCACCTGATCAATCTTTTCATTACCCAACGTCACCTTTTCATCTTCACTTATTCCTAGACTTAGTGACTTAGTCTTCCTAACATTAATTTTCTAACCAATTCTAGCACCCTGAACTTGCAAAACCTCTAAAACTTCATTCATTTTGCTCACACTTTCATCTAGGATGCTTAAATCATCAGCATAACCCAAGTCCCGGAGACTTTTCCTCCCCATTTGATTCCGTGGTCCCCCATTGCCTTTCCTGTGCTCCTTAAAAACAAAGTCCATCAAAATAATCCATATAAAGGGGGATAGAACACAGCCCTGCTTAACTCCTGATTTAATACAAAACCAGCTGCTAACCTCATTTCCTACCTTAACCGCAGCAGGTTATTCTCGTATATAGCACTAATCACTTTAATGTATTTGTCTGGTATACCATACAAGGATAAAACCTTTACTAAAGCTCTTCTATCAACAGAATCGAACGCTTGCTCATAATCTATAAAACTGAGGACCAAAGGTGTTGGAAAACTCAGGCACTTCTCAATTATTAGCCTAAGAGTGAAAATTTGGTCGACACATCCTCTACCTTTTCTAAAACCGTTTTCTAAATCCTCTACCTTTTCTAAAACTTAGGTTAATCCCAATGAAATATAACAAAATATGATGAAAATATAATACTTTTGCAACAAAATTATTGATACTACAGAAGAAAATCATGGAAAGCAGACCATCCAGAACGTATTAGATAAATACCTAACTTAATCACTTCTATGTATTAAGTATCTGGTTAAAATATACCTGCATCATAGTTTTTCTCACTGAGACTAAGCTAATTATAACAGAATGCAGACAGACAAACCGGTTTTACTCACATCAAACAGATCAAGAATTTCAATGTTTTCGGTATATTTAACAAGTAGGCTACCAAATAAAATCTCAAAAATTACTAAATAATTATAACCGTTAGATCATTTATTTGGAATTTTGAGCCCCTAAAATTTTTTGCGCCTGGGGCAAGTGCCCCCTCTGTACCCCCTTAAACCGCAACTGTGTTTATTCCTCTATAGTGTAAAATTTATGTTCTGTAACGTAATGCCTTTTCAACCACTGCAGCCAAAAACGTATACCTCCAATGCTGCCTGTCCAGACTTCACAAAGTCGTGGGAAAAAGACAAAAGATTCAAGAAAACTGTCATGACAAACTCCGCATCCGAGAAATGCATTAGCCGTATCTGGTAAACAATCTTTTCTAAATTTAGACCGAATTTTTCGCGCTACCTCCCATCAATATTAATAAGATACCAAGCTTGGGCAGGCGATGGCAACTTTAATTGCAAAGGTTTTACGCAATTCATTTTTTAGTGGGCTAGCGTGCTCAATTGGTGAAAAATACAGAAACGTTATAACAGCGTTAATCCGCAACAATTCTTCTCATTCCTCTCTTTTGGTACAATTTTAAATGCCTTCTGTTTCCCGAGGGGGGGGGGGGGTTAATGCTTATGCCTGGGCCCTCGATGATGACATCCATGGTGATACTGGTCATCTTTTTTCTTAGGAAACAATATTTTTCTATCAGAAAACACTCTCCAAGTGCTCCTGTAACATTACGATAAAGTTGAACATTCTTTCTTTTAGTTTCTTTTTCTGGGAAACTTAAGAGTAGGCCAGGTATCCCAAACTTTGAAACAATTAGCCCTATTCCTACTATTTCTGGCACGAAATAAGGCCTACAAAAACACATGCGTAATCGGCAAAAAATTTCAAAGAAATCACGGAACTATCAAAGACCAAACTTCCTTTGTCGGAAACCGTATGGTACAACCCCATTACATGGGCCTCTCGGCTTAATCACTATAGACTGGCAATGATAAAATCCGTTTTGTGACGTCTTAACTGTTGCAGAGCAGGCAGTGATAGCAAGGTTTTCATTGCGTATACGATATTAGACTGTGGTTTTTTGGATTTTAGGGGGGAAGGTAACTAGGTTAGGTTAGGTAACGTATTAATATATGCAATGCTTTACCCCCTACCCCCCCCCCCTAATGTGCAAATATATAGCCCAAATTTGTTTCTAAACTATTATACATTCATCCTATTTTATTTTATTTCATTAGCATTAACCAAACTTGACTTTTTAGAAATGCCCATATAATGGGATTGTAACAAACCGTATTTTTCATACTAGAAAACCGTCCAAGGATTCTTGCAAAATCCTGCCAAATTTGATTAGGCAACTCCTTTCTGTTCCTTTTTCCTGAAAACCTTAAGAATATGCCAGCTATTATAAACTTGACAAAAATGTCAGATATAAGCTCTAATTTTACTAGTTCTAGCGCAAGGGCCCCCTCCGAAATAAGTATCTGACTCGTATCGGTCGTAAAATACAGATAGAAAGACATGTTTTCTCCCGAAAGATGGAAAAATATTTCTCCGACACATAGGTTGGTCTTAAAAATATAGGTAATAAACCCCTTGACCCCCGTCGAAAAAATCCCCCCCCGTGAAAAATTTGTCTGGTGACTCCCAAGAGAGAAATAATTCTTTTAGTAACCCTGCACCAAACACAATTCTGATATCAGAAAACCTTTTAAATAATTTTGTAAAATGTTCTATTTACTTTGTACATTTTTTTTAGTTCCCTTTCCTTGGAAAATCAAGAGAAGGCCCTATATACTTAAGTTGAAAAAAAAGTCAAGACAAAGCTCCTTTTTTACTAGTTCTATATGCGCGGTAGACAATTTTCAGCGACACCTTTAAAGGCGTTATGTTACGCGTCATAAATTTTACATGTCGACGGAAAAAACTAAAAAACGTGTTTTGGGAATCTTGTCATTCATGATCAGTGATTTCTTTGAGTTTCTTTTCTTGGGAAACTCAAGAGTAGTCTAGATCTTCTAAACTTGCAAAAAAAAAAAAAAAATCGCCCGTTCTACATACCACGGAGACAAAGCGACTGCGATAGCTTGAGAGGCGTTACGTTACACATCATAATTTTACACCAGGACGAAAACCAGGGTTGCCACCCTGACCTGTTACTACAGGAGAATAATCAATACGATTTTCACAATCTTTTTTCCTTTTTTTTCTCTTTTCCTCTTTTCTTTCGTTTTCATAGTATGATTGAAAATTCCGGAAACCTACAAGTTCAGAAATCCTTTTTTTGGATATATATATATATATATATATATATATATATAATTTTACATTTCTACTTACTTTTAATTTCTCTCAGCAGGCCCCTTTTTCCTCAATAAAGATTTTCAAACTGAGGAGATTCACCTAATCACCTTGAGTGGTTGGCTTTTGTTTTGATTCCAATAGATTCCCAATCATCACGAATCCAAGTGTCATTATAGCTTCATTTTTAGTTGGTAAGATTTGATACACAGAAAGCTGATTTTGTCGACCTTTAGACGTAGGAAGTGAAGTGTCGGTTTATGAAAATAGGTGACTTCTTGTCTGTCTCTGAGACAGACAAGCAAAATTGTAAATTGTTAAAACAGACGAGCAAAAATTGTAAATTGTTCATGTGTTTTACGATAATTTTTCCCCTGATTCATGAAAATAAAAAAAAAGCTTTGTTTACTATAAATCATGACTTTTTACTAATTTTTACTAGATTTCGGGAAATTTACTAGATCATCTAAATTTACTTGATTTTTTTTTTACTAGATCTAGTAAAATCCTACTGACGGTGGCAACCCTGACGAAAACTAAAAATTAGTTTTTGGGTCTCATGTCATTCATGAACAACTCTTTGCGCAAGATTAAGTGTGCTTTGCAATTAATCTTTGTTCATTTTAGGTTTATTTATTTATTCATAGCAATATCTGTTATATCTATTTTCAGGTGATTTTTCATTTTAGTTTTTGTTTGTTTTAGATAGGCCTATCATTTGTTCATTCAAATAAGTTTCTTTTTATTTTCAGTTTAACTTATTTTTAACTTAAGTTCAACATAGCTTTCGGGCCATTTTGGACCAAGATATGGACGAACAATCGCAATCGCTAAAGCAACATTTCCACAATTTTTATTAATGAAAAAGCGAATATAGTATTTTGAAAAAATAACTTTTATACATCTTTTATAACAAAATAAGATTAAGAAAAAAACTGACTAGGCCAGTTGACATCGCTTAGTTTATTCATGTGGGGTTTAAATATGAGCTTTCCAAAAAAATGGCACGTAACAACTTTTGGATTAACTGTGCCGGGTTGCAGTGTAAACAAAATTCAACTTAACGTAAAAGCCTACTCTCGGTGAAAGACGTACCCAGAAATGGTGGCTATCAACTCCCATACCCCCTCCCAGTTAAAAATGTGTTTTTTAATGTTATGGGTACGAATGTTGTTTTAATTTTAGACCCCCTCTTCTAGGCCCGAAAGTGGACAAGGGCCTTTCATTGCCATTATTATATCTTCTGAGTTTCAATTAACATTGCTCATCCCAGCGAAAAAGATTAAATCGCTTTTACGAAGAATCAAAGTATTGCATTGAAAACCAGATTTGGCACTCAAAAACGGTGAAAAGCTAGCAATCTGTCTAGTAAGCTCAGTAATGTTTAGCAACAAATTTTTTTTGGCCAGAACATCACATTACACACAAGGAATTAGTGACGCCGTGCATCCTGACAGTGGTATCTATTTCTATACCTTCAAAAACCAAAAAGTACATTTATGTACCAAAATAATTACAAACAAATTCAAAAACGCTGTGCGATTATCATGAGATAGCTATTGTTGACAGATGTATTACAACAAAAATCATATGTGCAAAGCTTGGCTTTCTTCCAGCCGGAAACAACTGCAGTGGTTCTTGAAAATATGATTTCTGCCGTAGTTGAAAAAAAAAATGGGCGAGATTCTGACTTCGAAATTTCCAACTTAAAAGCAGATGATAAACTTCTAAAAACGCTCTTTTTTTCCTGAAAAAATATGTTTATCTCCCCACCTTTTGAATCATTCTGCATCAGCATCGATAGGATAATATTACATCGTCTTTTCGGTTCAAAACTGATTTAATACCATCATTTTTTTTCTTTTTATTGGCGCGCTCCGCTATCATAATTTTGCCTAATTCATTTACAGAATTTCTCTCAGTTTGGAAACAGGGAGTTCCCAGCCTGTAGTCCATTCTGCACTTCTCTGGATTTTGCAACATACACCTCCCCCCACCCACTAAAAAATCTCACAAGGCCGTGCACTGTGCCTACAGTTCAGCAACTAAGTAACTACATGATCCATATTAGGTAATTCTATAGAAAGTATCTCAAAATCAACCCGAAGAATGTTATTTTCACAACACCATGAATGCATGGTCCCCCAGTTGAGATCCCCTGAATGATTTCCACGGCCATACAAAATAAAGCCCCGTTTTGGTTGCTAGACGTGCATCCAGTATATTTTAAAGCATGGGGCTCTCAGTCAAAAACTGCACGCTGCACAAGGTTGCCACTTCTAGTGATTTATCACTATTTCTAGTGAGGTTTTATATTGCTTAAGCACAAAATCACTAAAATTGCACATTATTGACACTAGATTATTGAAGAAAATTACTAAATCAACCAGAAAATCCCTCAAATCTAGTGATTTTTTTCACCAGGTGGCAACTCTGCGGCTGGCAACTTACTGGCTAATCATTCTAATAAGATTTAACATTTTTTTTGAACCCAGAACAAAATTAATAAAAGTTGAAGACTCTGATCTCCCTTCTCAACAGACAGGTACATAGGATTTTTTTTTGAGGATTTTTTTTTTTGAGGAAGGTCAATAATAAAAAAGAACCAATTTCACCTGATTGGCCAAAAAATTCCAAAAATTAATGATTTTGTTGGGGTTCCTGTGCCCCAAGCCCCTCCCAAATAAATCTCCCTGCTTCTTTCGATTTTCAGATAAATCAAAGTACATTCTGATCAGTGGTCTAATGACTTTGATGAGAGCATTATCAAAGTCCTCTAATTCGTTAAGTTTAAGCATTTCTGACTGAAATCAGCGATCTGGATGATCTTACGACTCTGATTAAGCAAAAGACAAAAATATAAGCAAAATCATTTGAGGTCAAAGAAATGAGATCTTAGCAGATTGATTAGTCTAAAGACGAGGTTTTTGTATTTTCAACTTTACTTACAGACTGGTCATACACAAACTTTGGTTATACTGGCGACGGGAAAACGTTTTGCCGGTAACTGCTAACCAACCATTAAAGATATTTTTGCCATTCAATTGCCAACTATTAAGCCGTTTTTGGCTTGCTCACTGGTGAATTAATCAAAGGGGAACAGTAATCAATAGCTGAAAAACAAAAGTGGATGCAAACAAGAGCGTAACCAGGATTTTTTCTCGGGGGGAGGGAGGAGGTGTCCAAAGTAAAATTAAAACGCACCAAAAGTGAGTTTATAGGAATCTGTCTTGCATCTTTACGAGTCGACAAAGCTTTCGGAGGGGGGTGTTCAAACCCGGTTACCCTCCCCCCTGGATACTGCCTGGCTGTAAATGATCGATTGCAACTGGTTAACGGTTACAGGCAAAAGCCATTAAAAAACGGGACCAATATTGGGCGACGCCGATTAATAGCGAGTAAGCGCGTGACATTAGATGCTCGAAAAGACGCCTATTTTTAGCGGCACTTGAGCAGATATGTTTTCTATTTTACACACTAAGCAGCTATTTTCAGAAAAAGATAAGAGTAACATAGACATCTTAACTAGCTTAGCAAATCAATATTAATAAACTTTTCCTCTGTGTGAAAATTTTTTGTCCAAAAATTACAATTGCTATAGCTAACAAAACATACCATTCAGGGGCGCCAATTAGACGACGCGGGTGATTTCCCCTATTATATATATATATATATATAGATATATATATATATATATATATATATATATTATATATAATATATATATATATACTATATATATATATATTATATAATATATATATAATATATATATATATATATATATATATATATATATATATATATATATATATATATATATATATATATATATATATATATATATATATATATATATATTATATATAATAATATATATATATATATATATATATATAATATATAAAATACCCTTTTGGTGTTTTCATTAAGAAATCGGAAAAAAATGTTGCCCCCTACATTTCGTCAATTGCACTCCTGCTGCTATGAAAAATTGAGCGCTTATAATAGCTGAAATTTTCAAGTTACAGGGGCCCTAAAAAACAAGGTCTTATGGGCTTAAGTTAAGGTGAATCATTAATATATTGACTTACTAGCAGCAACGTTTCCTCTGGGTTTCGCTCCAAGGTAAGCAAGGTTGACATTTGCTTTTCGGCCATCTATGATTGGGTTCGGATCCTTACAAGCTCTATCTGCAGCTGGCTTGTCCGACATTGTAACCTATAAAATATAAATATGCTCAAATTTTATACTTATTCAGTGTAATTTTCTCGGGGTCAAACCAAGCTAAAGATGTAGAGCATAACACTTTCTGCAGGGAATTGTAACTTCAAGATCAAGCCACGCCCAGAAAAGGCTTCCCATCACGAAGACCACACTGCCTTTCCATCATACAAAACAAGAAAGATTCGGTGAAGCAACGTAAGGTGATGACGCTGAAATTCTTTCAACATTAATTTTATGATTTTAGTTTGAAAATGTATTTTATGTACGAGATGTAAGTATGTTTGTCTTCTTTTTTTATTTAGTTTTTATCTTGTTCTTGCATATACAGCCAAAACGTCCGCTTAGGTTGTAGTCACTATGTCATTCACCGTCTTCACAAATTTCCTCATTATCTTCTTTTGTTTTTTATAAAAAGGCTTATAGCAGGGTAAAGTATGGAAGTCATCTGTCACTCGATTTTGAGTTACACAGTACCAAGGGCATCAAAATAAAGAGGTTTTTCCACTGAACTCATCTTGCGTCAGTTCATACATGAAAACCATAGATTTCAAAGATTCTACTTCGGTTTCAAAATTACGAATTTTATCGTGCAGCATCACATTTTCGTCAATTTTACCACAGTGAACCAATAAAAGAAATAATCAAAATAAATTACTTGAGTTCGACAATTTTGGTCCGTTATAACATCATTAAATATCTTGTTGATTGCTAAAAAACAAATACACCGTCAATACAAAGCTACGTCTTTCCAAACCATTCTTTTTTATTTCCACGTTTTACTTAACTTGCTTTCTCTGTCTGTCTGTTGGTCGCCAAAATTTGAGATGTTTGTTACGACTCCTTCCTCTCATCCGGTTGGGATCAAAATTTGTATACAGCTTTGCTTTACTTAACATTCTAATATTCTGATATATTTGAATCCCAAAAATACTTAATTATCCTACGATTTAGCCTATTACTTCAGAAAAATTTTAATTCACCATATGTTATTATGTAATCCAAGAGGAGCTTGGCGTAGGGGAAGGGCGCTGGATCCGCTAAGCAAAGCTAATTGATATGTTTGACGAAGCATTTGGTCCGTAAAAATTCAAACATTAACAATATGTTGATTGCATAAAACATCTACATCTTCATGCAAAGCTACGCCTTTTCAAACCGTTTCTTTTTTAACACGTTTTATTTTTAATTTGATCCCTGCTATTACAAAAAACTGTATAACTGCGTAAGGAGAGCCTTTTCATTAAAAATGAAATCCTGATTTTGTTATTTTTAGATATATTGTTGTCTGTGGTTTCCACTTAAACTAACACAAACAATAACAATCAGACTTCATTTTCACTATCCGGAAATATCGGAAAAATCGGCAATTCAATTTTTAATGAAAAAGACCTGGGTCTATACTTCTAGCAGAAGGCAAGATGAAGAAAAGAAATGTGGATGAAACACACAAAAAATAAGCTAAAACACAATGGCAGCAAATAGCTTAAGAAGACGTAGCCTTCCTTTGAAGGTGTAGTTGTCTTTGGGAATCAATATATTGAATCTCTTTCAACGAAAACTGTTATCAAATTTAGCTTTTACTTATTTATTATTGCGGTTCAACGTGGCAACGCTGACGAAATGTGGTATTGGCCTAAAAACGTCATATTTCACAACTTTATAATTTAAAATCTTAAGAACCATCAAGTCCGTACCAGATACTGACACAGTAGACTTGAAAAATCATGTATCTACATCAGGCAGAAAACAAAGTAGCAAAGACCGGTAAAAAATTAAAGTGGTGGAATTTATTTCTCCTGTTCCAAATATAGAAAAATCACTATTTCGCGATTATTTCGAAAACTTGAACAATGCAAACACTAGTTCCTGGTCCAATGGCCACCAACTTCAGGAAAGCACGTACACCTGGTGGCGTGTGCCAAGTGTCAAAAGTTTGCCACGCGTGACACAACTGCGAGGCACACGAGGTTTCCGATATGTATATTGGGTGATGGAAAGTAGGTGGAATCCTCAGTCCTGGTAGAGGATTAATTTAAAAAAAAAGGCACTAGAACTTTTTAATTTCTGTTCGAATGAGCCCTCTTCGCGACCTTCTAGGACCAAGGAGTCGATACGATCACCCCTGGGGAAAAGAGAAAAAAAAAACAACAAATAAAACACGCATCCGTGATCTTTCTCTGGCAAAAAAAAAAACAAAATTCCACATTTTTGCAGATAGGAGCTTGAAAACTTCTACAGTAAGGTTCTCTGATACGCTGAATTTGATGGTTGTGATTTTCATTAAGGTTATATGACTTTTAGGGGGTGTATTCCCCTTTTTTCGAAAATAAGGCAAATTTTCTCAGGCTCGCAACTTTTGATGGACAAGCCTAAGCTTGACAAAACTTATATATTTAACATCAGCATAAAAATCCGATTCTTTTGACGTATCTATTGGTATCAAAATTTCGTTTTGTTTTAGAGTTTCGGTTAGTATTGAGACGAGTCGCTCTTAACAGTTCGTTACCACGAACTGTTTGAACAGCCGGGTAGCCATGTTACTAATGCATTAAGGCAGTGGTTCTCAAACTGTGGTACGCGTACCCCTTGGGGTACGGAAAAATTTTTAGGGGGTACGCGGCTGGGCAACAAAAAATTAAACAACCTTTTAACTCTACGACCGGCAATTTTACTTATATTTTAGCTATAGTTTACTTAGTTCCGGTAACTGAGAAGGGGGTATATAAAACGTTTTGTGGGTAAAAAGGAATACAGTTTCTAATTAAGTTTGAGAACCACTGCACTAAGGTCCGAATAAGCTGACAACATTAGAGCTGAGATTCGTCAAACATAAATTGGTCATTTTACAAGAGCCAACCTTTACCAAACGACCTTACAGCCCAATCAAGCGGACAAAATAAATCTCATTTGAATGAATGACAATGTTATTCCCCCATTAATATAACCTATTTTTGGCTTACATGAATAACGATACAATTTTACAACCTGTTTATGTAAATAGCCTTTTAACCATTCGTGGCCACAAAATCTGGCAATAGAAGCTGTCCAAACAACAACTAAACCTGACCATGTTTTAAATAGTTTTTTTACTGGTTATGGTGAAAATATGCTTGGAAGAAACGCAGTAGCCTTCACGTACATTTGTATTTTGTAGCCTTTTGACAGGTGTATGATGCCGAGGAAAAGTGAAATTTATTGGAAACAACCTTCTCTTTCTGATTGGTTTAGCACAGTGCTAAAAAGTTGAAATAGAGGCAAATCTACATTCCAGGGAAGGGGGGGGGGTCCCCTGATGACTGTCGAGGGTTCACACTAGGAAAAGTTTAAAAAAAAAACGGGATGAAAGAATTATGGGTATTTGGGCAAGGCACGTATGCGGAAATTTATTTCAAATCTGGGAATTTATATCGAAACCTCGACAAATCGTACCAATGAGGTTTCAGGAGGCTTGGACCATGGCCTACCTCCTACGTTGGTGATTGATGTAAGGCAAGGTATAGGTCATAGGTCTAGCACGTAGGCTGAATTAATAATTAGTAATAATTTATTTTTTAACCCGCTAAAGTAACAAAATCGGAGTATAAATAGAAGAAAAAACAAAATATACATACAAAGCGACTAAATACACAGTAAAACACTAAATACACAGTAAATGCCGAGTAAATACACAGTAAAAGCACTAAATTAAAGAAGGAGGCGGATAAACCCATGAAGAGCTGGGAGAGTCTTCACTGTCTGGGGGAATTTGTCAGCAAGCCCAACTAGCTTTTCAATTCTCTAGCTTTTCAATATCTGGAAGCCAAAACTGAGACAAGGTTACGGTTCCAGTACCACGGGGGCAAATACAGTATAAAAGTGAAAACCGAAAATAATAAGAACGTAATGACGGATATCTTTTCGCCAAGGAATGAAGATAAACACCAGAAAGGAACAAAATTGAATGGTCAGTAAAAACAGAATACAATTTAGCAAGGGTCTTCCTACTGTAATTCCCCCGATTGGCAACAATTTTGGAGTAAGATACTTTGGATCTTTTTCTTACAATTCGCCACGGCTTGGTCTCGAAGAGATTTAAGATTTTTAGCAATGTTAATGCCCAACCACCACCGAAAAGAAGAGACACATGGGACAGAAAAAGAAGCACAGTCTAAAGGCGAGTTACAATTACTATTAAACGAAAGATATTCGCATTTAGAGAAGTTCAGTGATAGACCAATTTTTAGTAAGGTTTGTTACAACTGTAGACACAGAAACAGAAAGGCCTTTTCTAGTCCTACTAATTAGAAGTATATCATCAGCATACGCTATGGAAGAAAGATTAACCGCCTGAAAAATACAAGTAGTTGGGATAGAAAATACAAGTAGTTGGGAGTAGTTGGAATTTGTCTATGGATGAGGGACACTACTTTTGCAGCGCAACCCCAATTCGTACTGAACAGCAATTAACAAGTTAAGTGTAGGGCCTACAATCATTGTGGAGACATTTAAAAAGATCAAAGATTATGGGGGCGGGACTTGAACGCACGGCCATTCCTACATGCCAGATTTGCACCCAAAACAGGGCTGTGGAGTCGGAGTTTCGGTCAATTTTTGCTGAATGGAGACGGAGTTGGAGTCGGTATATTGAAAATGTCTAGAGTCGGAGTTGGAGTCGGTTATAACTTATTAAACGGTACTTATGCATTATATATAGCACAACGCTATACACGAAAGAAGTCAAGTTTGGTTAATACTAATGAAATAAAATAAAAATAGGATGAATCTATAATAGTTTTAGAAACAAATTTGGGCTATATATTTGCACATTAGGGGGGGGGGGGGTAAAGCATAGCATATATTAATATGTAACCTAGCCTAACCTAGATATCTTTTCCTTAGGTATCTTTAGGGGGGGGTGTCTGATAGGTCCAAACAGTTCAACCTTAGGGCCCGATTATCACAATTTCATACATACACGATCTTGATAAGTCCCTGGACGATTTCTATGAGGACCAATACAATTAGACCCGCTTGACTTTATTTATAGAGGCTTTAAGGTGCCACTGGGATAGTGCTGAGGAGGATCCTGGAAATAAAACTCGGTTCGGCTCGATTGAAGAAACAAAAATTAAAGGATCTAGAGAGCCCGCACAAAGTGACTAGTTATTGCCGAGGAGTAAGTCTAGGGGAAATTTACTTCTTGTACATGCATAAACATTAGAGTACGAGTACTCAAAATGTATATGCAAGTGCGTGACACTTTCTGCCAATTCCAAGCTGGTTACTGAAATGAATACTCTAAAACATAACAAATAACTTGAACAGTTTTAAGGAATTAAGTAGCTGGAAAAAATAGTCGCACAGATCAAAGTACATTTATTTGAAAATGTATGCAACGATTGCCAAGGAAAAAAAGCCGGTATACGCAAACAAAAAGAAATTTTGAAAAATTTGAAATTTCAGTTTCATTTACTTAATGAGTCAATTTCCAGAATCATTTAGTATCTGGCGAAGGATTGCCCGCTTTCCAACAGTAAACGTGGATAGACATTCCACGCGTGGTGCAAAGTGTGCAATGTACTGTAAGACAAAGTGGCACTCTGTCATGCACACTATATGGCAGAGAGGTGGGCAAGACCTCAGTTACAATTTTACTGAACGATGTTAGAGTGCATTTCTGGGTGGTACGTACTCATAGGTACCTACGGTGTACATCTTTGAGCGCCAAGGTGCGCACCATTTCCACCACGCTTGGCACGCGCCGCCTGCCCCCGCTGTGCGTGATTTCTTATAGTTGGCAACCCCTCGGATCCCATCCTTGGGGACAGGGATTTTTCTAGGGATGACAGGGAGTCGAAACGCGAAATGCGTCTGTAGGATAGTCTCTACTTTTCAGAAAACAGGGGTAGGCTTAATCCGAGCCAATCTTAGGAACATTCATCCAAGTGCATGTGTAATCACGGCTGCACTCAGGATTTGTATTTAGAAGGTGTTCAAACCATCCTTTTTTTATGAGGAGGGGGGGTGGGGTTCAACTAAGGAAAAATTTATGTTTGTATGGCTTTTAGCTGCTACACGATAAGTAACCGAGAAATAGTGTATAAAACGTTTCACATTTAGGAGGCAGGGGGAAGGTAGCCGGCAGGCTTTGGTACACTGGTGACACTGGGGCTTTGGTGACAGTGACAACTGTCATTGTCAAGCCTTAAGGTCGGATTTTATATTTTCACGCTTCTAAGATTTTTGCCCAAATTGCTTGCTACGTTGTTCCAAAAGGAGAGGATCCGCAGGAAAGTCTTTAATCTATCTTTTTAATTTACATTGCCAGGCAGCGTTAAAGGGAGGATCAGAAGAGCAATTGTAAATTAAAGACAATTAAATTGCCCTTTGATCCCTCCCTTTGAGGAGAAAAGCTTATAAAACGATTTTGGCAACTACCAGTAAACACTTGAAACGATTTCTAGTCGTGAAAGCGACGATACGCTTTTTTATACCGGCTGAAGCCTGATATGTCCCGTTAAACAAAACTTCAAAATTATATGAACGAGCAAGCCAAAACATCATAGCCTTTTTGCGGGTAGACCAAATTCACCAAAAAGAAAGAGGAAACACGAGAACTTGGCATTCAATTAAACTGGAACAAAAAAGGGTGTACGAATTAAAATTCAAACCTAGTAAATCTTAAGGAAGATAATTCTACAAGTTATAATTGCCATACAATACCTTGTCAAGGTTCTGTACTGCTTAACTGAAACTCTGAAGATGATAGCATCATAAACAGTGCAGTGGTCCAGCCCAGCCATGTATGCAGATTTCCCATTAGGGGAGAATTCGTCAACACAGTTTTTTTACGAAAATAATAATAATAATATTTTAAGGGCCAAGGCTCAAATCCCTCACTTAAGTGACAGGTGAAATCAGTTTTGGTATTTATGTGTTATACAGAACACACTCGAGAAGGGAAGTTAGGTTAATCTACTAATGAAATATTCCAAAATATTGATGAAAATATCATACTTTATTATCAAAAATTATGAGGTACTACAACGGAGAATTATAGAAAGCAGCCGCCCAGAACGCATTATATTAAATACCTAACCAAAACACCAACTCTATATATTAAATACTTGATTTAAATATACCTACAACGTAGTTTTTTCACTGAGCCTAAGCTAATTGTCTCCGAATATAGATAGCTAAACCGTATTTTGTCAGATCTTACAGAGGCAAAAAAAACTTCTTTCGAGTGTGTTCTGTATAATACGTAAGTATCTCAATTTTACAATGTACTACCCCCGCTGAACCAAAGCCTTCAAAAGCACTATACTAGATATCACGTTTCGAACTTTTCGTTATGTTTTGGTTTTGTGAAAGTTATTAATAAAAGCACAACACAAACACACACACAAAACAAAAATCCACTTAAGACCCTTGCGAGATGAAAATAAATATTTTAAGAAAGTTAAATAATATCAGATTCGTCTGCTCTTGGTCAAGCCCTTCCCTAGAAATCTCAGGATATTTTTCCACATTTTTAAATGATTTACGTTCACGTTGTCTCCGTAATTTTCTTGTTTTCTACGTTTCTAAGCAATTTTCCTTCTCCTCACAAAGGATTTCCAAAGGATATAGCGTTGTCCCTTTTCTTCAAAAAATCTTTTTATTTATTAAATTCAGCATCAATCTGTAATTATAAAATAGCCGACCCAGCAATAGCTCTATCAAACCGCATTTCGAAACACAATCGCAACTTCAGTTTTCACCTACGGTATCCCCTCCTTATACAGTGATATTTAAAGTTGTATGCATGTAAAAGTTGTTCAGTGGTTTATAGATGTTCTTTATTAATTGTTCTGATAGTTGTAATGTCTTTTTTTCTTTTCTCCTATTCCTTCCCTATGTACTCCGTCTTTGTCTACTTTTGTATTATATGACGGGTTAGAAATAAATATATAAATAAAATAAATTACCATGTCTATGATGCATTGTTGTTAGTTCATGGATTAGGGTTTTACAGCTGTTCAACTAAGCCTAATATAGAGGGGGATTGGGGTTTCTCCTGGGTTGACCCTAAATACACCCCCCCCCAACAAAAAAAATGATACAAAAAGCCTTTTTTCTATTCAGTAAACCATGGATAGTAAATGTACCATACATCTACATTATAGACGAAAAATTTTCGCTACCACAAATGTTATACCTTAACACCATCTATAAAAAAAAAACTATAACCTATACACGCCACGCCCTCAACTGTACTACTTGATATTCCCAGTTACGTCGTTACAAATTTCTAAAATTAAAAGGCAAAAAATTTTAGACATAATATGTTGTAATATCACATAGCTAAATAAATATGCTATATAAATCTCTATATAAATCTAGCTATATAAATCTCTAAAGCTAAATAAATATGCAACACAGATACGATGAATTGTTTTTTTTTTTTTTTAAATTTTATGGCGACAACTCCATACTTTATGATTCAAAGAAGTCTCCATTATAAAAAAAAAGAAAAATTTAGGATATGTTCTTTGTGCCAAGTCTACGAAGATTTTCTTAAGAAATTTAAGAGGAGTTAAACTGCTCTATCAAGAACTCCATTGGAATTTGAAAACAATTCATGATAAACCTCTTTTGCAACCGCTTGAAGATTGCCAGTTTCTTAAGTTCAACCACAACACAATTCCAGGAAACAAACACAAGGCAGAAGGAAACACAATTCTTAAATTATTTTAAGTATGTTTTAGAATTCAAAGACAAATTCCCCTCCCTAAGAATTGCCATTTAAATATAAACAGAAAAAAAATTTCTTCTACACACAGCGAGCTCTCGAGAGCTCCCTCCCCATAACCCCTTCCCATAAAAAATTGCAGCTTTAGACCAAATTATCCAAAGATATTTCTGGACGGCAAGATGCACCAAAACCCCAAAGTCTCAAAATGTCTGTCCATAGTTTTCGTATTAATCCGTCAATTCTAACTTGCCTACTTCTCCCCCAAATATGCCTGACTGTTCATACGCTTGGGAGGACAAGAAAAAACTTCAGCAGACCTGGTGCCAAAACTCTCTTGAAACACTTCGTGGGAACGGGGGCTGAGATTAAAAACCTTGAAAGGGTTATAGTGTAGTAGTAGTAATAATAATAATTTATTATGTTCTAAAAATCAGAGACAAAATCAATCGGTAGCATACCAAATGCGGCCCTTGCGATGGTGTGCTACTAACGAAAAAAAAGAAAAAAAGTGAAAACCGTTTACTAGAAAAATACTTACATAAATATTTCACACACAATAAAATTACATAATATAATGATCATGACCCCGAATCAATAATATTTATACATTTATTATCATTTTTAATTCCATCAATCTCAATCTATTTCAAAGGTATAGTTACCAAGCAACCCCACACGTAACTCAGATTTAAATTGACTAATGGGTAGTTCCTTGGTATTTGGCATAAGCTTATTCTAAAGCTTAGTCCCTCTATACATAACTAAAAAACGGATTCATATACATTCGCTTTTAATATACTGGAATAACGTTTTAGGAACAGCTGAAAAGATGAGCCTCTGTCTTTAAAAAAAAATAAAACTGTTCCCAAGCCTTGGTGAATGGGGTTTTTCTGATCAGTCTGGAGATTCCCCCCTCCCCTTATGTGCAGGTCCGTTTGCACCAAGCTTTCGAATAGTATGATTTGAAATTTAAAACAAAGTTTTTGATACAAAGAAAATATAACGCTTTCATTCCTCCATTTTTAAAGTATCTGCCAATAAGCATATGTTACATGAATTCTGGCAAATCGCACCAGATAGCCTATTATTTACAGTCACGTTGATAGAAGAAAACCAGATTTTAATAAGGGGTGGACTAAGTGTAAACCGGTTTCAATTACTAGAATATATGATATGACAAGGTAATTGATTTGTTTATTCGTTTGATTTTTTCTCCTAATTGTTTAGAACAGAGGCCCCTGACCTTACCTTGTCTGCACCTTCTGATTCTAGGACCTTGCAACGCCTTTGGAATAAGCTCTAAAACTTGTTGGTGTAAACTTTATATACAGTAAACAAGATTGTAAACTGGTACTTATGTATTATAGCCATCACACTCAAGAAGTGAAATTAGGTTAATCCTAATTAAATATACCTAAATATGATGAAAATATAGTGCTTACAACAAAATTATGGAAACTAAAACAGAGAATCATGGAAATCAGGCCGCTCAGAACGCTTTACATTAAATTGTTTCTAACCTAACCTAACCAAAATACCAACTTTATATAAAAAATTAAATTAAAATATACCTACACTGTAGTTTATCTCGCTCGGGCTAAGCTAATTATTACCGAGTACAAACTGAAATACAGAAGGAAACTGGTTCTACTCACACCAAGAACTTGAGTGCGGTGGCTATAATACATAAGTACCTGTAAACTTTATATATTGTGCCACAATAGGTTACTCGCACAAAATTCGACCCCCTATTCAGGGAATTAGACATAGGCACGGTGATGGATAATTGAAAATAAAAAGTTCTAAAATCACTCCTAGAGTGATTTTAGAACTTCTTCGACCCCTTCGACTCCTTTCTTCGACCCTCCCAAATCGGTGTATGTGCACCCCAGTTACAACCCAAGGTTCAGGCTCTAAATCAAGGACTAATCGTCGAAAAGAAGCATATAAACAACAAAAGTAAGACTTGTATAGCCCTAGAGGTATTTGATCATACACGATGGACATAGGAAAATCTCCAAAGGACCATCCGGGTAAGAGTCCACCAACATTCTTATGAAAAAAAAACTTTGAAATGCAGACAAAACTTAATATTTAAGCCTCAAGTGGACTTATTTCGCATGCGGCTTCAAACCAAAAATTTATTTGACATAAAATTTGCACACTCTCAGACACAAGACAAAAGACGTACTAATAGCGTTATAGGGCTTAGACAGCGAAGACCCCCTCCCTCCCCGTGGAACTCAAAATAAAGTCTATGACAAGCCAAATTATTGCTCATTACAGGGACTAATATTGCAAAAAAAGCCCCAGACACAATAGAAAACCCTGCTTTAGAAGCATGGTGTGCGTGTAACTGAACCCCCGTGTAACTGAGCCCCTGTAACTGAACCCCCGTGTAACTGAACCACCATGTAACTGAACCCCCGTGCAACTTAACCCCCGTATAACCGAACCCCGTGCAACTGAACCCTCATGCAACTGAGCCCCCTTTAACTGAACCCTCGTGCAACTCGACCCCCGTGCAACTCAACCCCATTTAACTAAACCCCCGTAAGACCGAACCCCCGTGCAACTGAACCCTCGTACTACTGGAACCCTCGTGCAAAAAAATCACCGTACTTACATTGGGTAAAACACAATAGGGTTATGAACCATAGTTATTTAACTATGGTATAGTTATTTAACCTTTAAACTGTTTTAAATAAAATGGCCGTCCCAAAATTTAGATCGGATGTATTTGGGGGGAAAACAGGGTGGGTGGAAGCCCTCCGATTGCTTTTAACTCTGAAAAAGTGCACTGGGAATTTTGATTTCCAGTCGAATGAGCCCCCCCCCCAAAGTTAATACAAAATTCGTTCTACAAAAACCTTATGTGTTAGCAATGAGCAACTAGCACTTACAGCCCTTGCCTCAGATGCTGCTGGTGGGGTTGTTAACCCCAAAGGCATGGTTATTTGATCTTCAGACTATTTCGAACAAAATGTTTATTTTTATTTTGATCGGATGTATTTGGGGGGGGGGTGTCGGTTAAGAGGGAAAGGCTGATTGTCCTGTGATTACCTTTGATTCTTCGAAATTGAACTTGAACTTTCAATTTCCAATCGAATGAGAGTCCTTCAAAGTTTTCATGATCATCCCTTCTATAAAAACCTTAAATTTTAACAATTGGTCAGTTACATGGGGGTTCAGTTACATGGGGGTTTAGTTACATGGGGTTGAGTTACATGGGGGTTCAGTTACATTAGGGTTCAGTAGCACGAGGGTTCAGTTGCACGGGGGTTCAGTTGCACGGGGGGGTTCAGTTGTACGGGGGTTCGGTTATACGCGGGTTTAGTTAAATGGAGTTGAGTTGCACAGGGGTTGAGTTGCACGAGGGTTCAGTTAAAGGGGGTTCAGTTGCATGAGGGTTCAGTAGCACGAGGGTTCAGTTGCACGGGGGGGTTCAGTTACACGGAGGTTCAGTTACAATGGAACCGAAGCAATTGCATCTAACTCGACAAGTCTGTAAAACAAAAACCGGAACACTAGACAAAAGTCAGTAGCCCCCCACCCCAAAGATGAAATTTCGGAGTTTATTATTAAACCTGAAACTAAGGGGATTGCACACTCCAGTCTTCGGGTTCCCAGCAGATGTCATTACTCTGCAAAATCTACAATTTTGACGCACATAGGCTGGGAAAGCTGACCTAGAGATGAGTCACACGTCCAATTGATTTAAATCTATATGATGCCCTCACGTGAGGTCGTTACCATGGGGTGCTGTTTTCGACCTCCAGACCCAATATGAGAAATGACATTGAAGTTACACACATGTCGCCTATTTGAAGACCAAAAACGGAAAAACATTTTTAATAGTCTACCCCCCCCCCCTCTACAGGTTCATAATTTCTGGTATAGACTTGTCATGGCGGAAGATTGCATAGTCTGATGTAGACAATTATCACAGAAGCAACAAAGTAGTAAAAAGTCCCCTCTCCCATGATAAGCAAAATTTTGAATTGGAAAATTGGAGAGGATTAGGGTGTATAAAATCACAAACATTCTACAATTGCCGCAATTCCAATCTGTAACTATTGTCAAGAGTGAGGCCAAGAATCACCATATTTGACCAATAGGTAAACTTACCTGGCGAGGGCAGGCAGGCACGTAGGATTTTTTCAGGAAGGGGGGGGGATAATAATAAAATAGAGGCACCTGCTAATCTGAATAAGAAATACCCAGAGAATTCGAAAACCAGGATTTCGGGGGTGGGCCCCAGAGAGCCCCCCATGTACAAGTCTGCGTGAGGGGTAGAACATCGATAAATTCCTACCAGGTTTTTAAGTGCGTCTGAATGTTCTGCAATTTAAACAATGAATACTCACTTTTCTTCTAATTAATCATTCTTGTTTTTGTTTATCGTATTGAAAAAAAAACTGAACTAAGCCCTTTCATACTATAAGTTAGAAAAACACTTACAAAATATGTTTTTCAAAGACAAAAGACACTAAAACGGGTAAGCATAGCATATATTAAATACGTAGCCTAGTCTAGGTGCCTTGCCCCCCCCCCTAAACCCCCAAAACCAATCTTTCAAATATTGTAAACTCAATGAGAAACCACGCTTTGTCATCAATTTATCTAGCAAATACCCGTTGTCTGCTTTCGTGACTGGTTTCCTTGTACAGTCTATAGGGCTAGTTTAGTTATCATGCACAAGTACCAAATATTGATCCTAGTTATGGCATTTTAAAAAATGAACCCTTATTCCAAAATAAAGTATTGTAAAATGTCCCAGGGGTTAGTTCAAGTAACAAACCTATGGAATAGCAGCATCAAAAGCTTTGCATAAAATTATGTCTCAGTAATATATTCCTATTTCATTTGCTATTTTAAAATTTTTAATCCAGTTACCTTTGTGGTTTGATGAAGGTAGCTACAAATTGTAAATGTTAAGTAATTGTATATCATATATTTTAGATTAGTCTATTTTAGTTTTATATATATATTTTTCAGTTATGTTTTAGTCTGTTTTTTTTTTTTTTTCTGCGATGAAGACACCATGTCAGATACGGGCGAAATATTCGTTTGATTTTTGTTGTTTTTCTCTGCTTTCATTTACTGGCCATATACCCGTTTGTCGTCTTTATATTCTTTTCTTTGTGTTTTTTTGTCATGGCTGGCCAGTTCGGCTTTAGAAATTTTATTCAAATCTCCAATCACTCAGCTCCTCACCTTCCCACATCAAGTGACAAACACTCATTTAAACCTACACACATAGGACAAAAATAACGACCAGCCATTGACCTTTCTCCCCGATAAACTTTCTTTTTTGGTCCAGTGGCAAACTATCAGCCCTCATTTCAATTAATAACTATATTTCATTTTAATTCAAACCCACCTTAAAAAATAAAATGTGTGTGTAAGTTTCGACTGAACCAGGTCAAACAAATATACGCGAAAATGTTTTAATCAGGAAGCCGTTGGTTGTCTTCACGTGAAGGCAAATCATATCGAAGTTGTAGCAGATTATCAACAGAAACCGAGCTCAATTTTCCGTAAAATCTTAATTGAAAATAGCCTTTTTTTACTGCTTTAACAAATCCAACCCCACCCCATCACCCATCAAATTACTGCACATGCATCACCGCAAGAATTACCTGGCAAAACTTGGTGGTTTAGAGGACTATTTAACCTAAGAATCTGGGCCCCTCTTATCATAGGCAGCGCAATAGCGCTGCCTAAGTAAAGAATGATGTTGGCACAATGTATTATTTATTTTCTTGTTTGGCCAGGGCACTTCGTATCGAAGTGGTTGTAAAAACTTCGAAAAGGGCTCATTCGATTGGAAATTGGAAAGTCTAGTGCCTTTTTTAATGGTCGAGTGATTGGGAGGCAACTAACACCCCTTCAAGGCCCACCATTTCGCCAAACACGTCCAATCAAAATTTTGAGATAGCCATTTAGTTCAACGCAGTTGAAAGTTCTGGAAATTATATCTTTGAGCAGGACACTCGCCCCACAGTCTTTAGGGCAAGGGTTATAAGTTATACCCTGAGGGCATATAAGGTTTTTATTGAAAGCTTTGTCGTAGAAACTTGAAAAAGGGCCCACTCGATTGGAAATTGAAATGGCTAGTGCCCTTTTCAATAATTGAAAATGATTGGAGGGCAACTAATCCCCTCTCACGCCCACCATTTCCCCAAACACATACAATCAAAATTTTGAGATAGCCATTTTTTTCAACATAGTTGAAAGTTCTGGAAATTATGTCTTAGAGAATGAACCCCCCCCCCCACAGCCATCAGGGCAAGGGTTGTCAGTTATGCCCTGGGGGCATATAATTTGTACTTTACTGAAAAAAAATTCTTTTAAATGTTTTCACTTTTATAACTTTAAGAAATCAAAAATTAATTACGATTTTAAGGAATAAATATCAGCATATGTATATTAAACTGACAATGCACATTTTTTTCAGTAAATTCATTTGAATTTTTTCAGTAAAGTACAAATTATATTCTGGCTTTTAGAAAGCATAGGGTTTAGAACGCTACTCAGATTAATTTCTGCTCGTTTTGAGTTTGACTTATTTTAATTTCTTTTTTTTTGGTTTCATTTATTTATTGATACTGATTTGTGGTAGTTGTATGCTTGGTAAATTATTTGATTCTATTTTTGTTCCTTTTTGGTTTAATGGAGTTCTTTACTATTTAAAAAACAATATTTTGTACAAAAAGTTTTTTTGATTAATTCTATACAAAGAACACCATCAAAAAACGAAAACAAATGCCACCTCACGTGTTTTTTTCGTTATGAACAAACTCTAAACTAGAGAACTGGAAGAATTGGTCTTTGGATTGGTTTTTAGAGAATTTATAATTGATTATTTGTTTTTTAGAGAATTGGTTTTTAACTAAAAACTAAATTGTTTTTTAGAGAATTGGTTTTACCTCCCTAAAAAATGATGATTAAGAAATTGAAGCCTCCTCCCCAATAAATTACAGCATATGTGTCAAAGAAAGAATTACCAGGTACAATTTCGTGGTTTGAAGAATTATTTAACCTAAGAATCTGGGCCCCTCTATTCAAAGAGGGACTCTATTCCAACACCATCAACAAATCAAAAGCAAGCCCCATTTCACGTTCTTTTTTCACGAGATAGATGAATATTAATGGTAGAAATTCTAAGCTACGGAATTTTTTTTTTCTTGAAAAATTCATGATACAGATACTAAAATATTAATTTACAAATAGCTAGTTTCGTGACCAGTCTTACTTAAAAATTTATACCAAAACTAGCATATAATATGCAATGGTGAAAACACAAAGAATGTAACGTTGTTATCATAAAACTAGCATTAAAAAGCTGGACCGGATCCATGAGGGTGGGTTACCCGGTTTGACCCCCCCCCCCCAAACACAAATCCTAGTTTGGGCCTTGATTAGAAGAACTTTAAAGCTTTTTATAGCCATAAGGTATAATCATATGTTTACTATAGAAAATATAGTAGACATGAAAGACCAAAACAAACAAATCAAGTCTCCCCCTCCCCCGAAAAATTCCTTATGGAATGATCCTCCCACGTAACCCCCATCCCCCTCACCAGAAAAAAAACCTTAAACCGTCTGAATACATAACCAATATACTATATGTAAACTATGGGCAAAGTTCATAACTTGCAGCCATTCCCCCGGGGACTGTGGGGGATTAAGTCATCCGCAAAGACATAGTTATTAGATTCTTCGACTATGCTGAACAAAATTGCTATCTAAAAATTTTGATCGGGTGACTTTGGGAAAAAAATGAGCATGGGAGGGGGCCTATTTGCCCTCCAAATTTCGGTCACTTAAAAAGGGAACTAGAACTTTTAGTTTCCGTCTGAATGAGCCCTCTCGCGATATTCTAGGATCACTGGGTCGATATCACCCCTGGGGGAAAAAATAAAAATGCATCCTTGATCTTTCTTCTGGCAAAAAATACAAAATTCCACATTTTTACAGATAGGAGCTTGAATCTAATGGTGTGATTTTCCTTAAGATTATATGACTTTGGGTGTTTACTTCTTTTTTTAAAACAAGACAAATTTTCTCAGGCTCGTAACTTTTGATGGGTAAAGCTAAACTTAAAGGCTCGTAGCCGTTAATGGGTAAGAATAAACTTAATGTAACTTATATATTTTAGATCAGCATAAGAATTCGATTCTACTGATGTATCTATTGGTATCGAAATTCCGTTTTTTAGAGTTTTGGTTACTATTGAGCCGGGTCGCTCCTTACTTACAGTTCGTTACCACGAACTGTTTGATTTTAAGCCAGTAAAAAATGAAATTCTTTTAGTCATACCATTTTTTTGCAAATAAACTTTGGTTTTCTGTGCTGGAACATTATACGAATAATTCTTAAGCAATTGACTGTGTCAAATTTTATCGCAAGCATTTTTATACTATTTGGATCAAAATTGTCTTTCGTGGCAAGAAATGGAAGAAAATGGTATTTTGCACTGGCAAAGCCTCTTTAATTAATAAAAAACCTGCACTATCTATTGTGCTCTTTTGGTATGTGTTCTTTTATTTCAGTCCATCTTAAAGCAAAAGTAACAAGAGAAGAAAATGCACAGCTAGCATTTTTTTCTAAGGTTTTTGCTGGTTGATACTAGATAGCGCTGGCTCTTGTACTGTCTCTATGGGAAGAATTTGACCCCCCCCCCCTCCTTTTTAGTTTCTCAAGCTCTTTGGTTTCAAGTTTGACTTTTTATATCAAAAGTTTCGTATTATTGAATTTTCGGAAGCCAAAATAATAAACAAGAGGGAAATATGCTTTGTTTCCAATTTTAGAAAAGAGCCTCAACAGTCAGAGAGAAGACCAGACCTACCACACTTGGAAAAAAAGAGTAAATGAATAGTACTTCCCGGTCAGTTCTTCATGCTGATTTGCGTTAAGCCATTTTTGCGAACGCTTGACCAGATTGTCGGGAGAATAGACTTTTTAAGTATATAGGCTACGCTGTTTTTAAAATGCGCTTTAGGAAGTTGCGTACATATACACTGTTTTACACCATCAGAAATATAATAGGAAACTTCAACCACCCAACTTTCTTCAAATACCCCTTTTATTAAAAAAAAAATCAATAGACTGGGAAATCAGCCACTTTAAAAAGATTTGTCACATTCGGGTATTTCTAGCCAAAACGGCTAAAGCAAAACTGCGTCAAGGGTAAACACTGATCGTGGTCTGGCACAGGTGATAATTGTAGCGAAAATATGAGCCTGGGATTAGTCCTCCAGACACAATGTTTTTGGCTACTGGTTCTTTTGGACCCTTTCGATTGGTCAGTCAGGTGCACTTCTGAATTTGGAAAGTCAGGTCAAACAGCAGATATACAGTAAAATTGATATGCTAATCTACGCAACCATAGGAGATACAGCAACTTCGTATATACTAAATAATTCATTGAGAACGTTTACGCAAGATGCCACCATTTAATCAAAACCGAGAAAAGGTGCAGATACACGGTTTTGGGATTGGAAAGCCGTATGGTTCTTCGCTGTTATTCTGTTCTTTTCTAACATGGAATCACGGTTCTCTCTGAGGTTCTACTAGGTCGGCTTGTTACATTATCGTGAATCAGTATGCCGGAAGCCGGTTATTCCATGCTTCAAATGAATATAAAATTTCACACATGGCCGATTTAATAGTAAATATACGAAACATGCTTTCAAACTTACGTAAAGTTTGTGTTCCGGAGAAGAACTCATCATGCATAAACTGACATTTTGAATATATGCTTGAACAGTATATATGCACATATATTTTATATATAAACATATATATATATATATATATATATATATATATATATATATATATATATATATATATATATATATATATATATATATATATATATATATAGGGGATGGTGTCAAATAAGGATTGTGATTCCATCCTTACCTCTAAAAATTAACACTATAACACTTTTCTCAACCATTCCTTATAGTTTTCTCTTAATTCACCGTTTTGTTGCTATTTGGTCCAATTCTAAATGAATAAATAAATTAAAGTTTATATCTTTGCACGGAACTACCCAAAGGTACTTTTCAATTAGCTGGTACCCACGCGATGTATCGTATAGGGAAGATGCTAAAGGAAACTAGTCAAACGGGTATATGTCAATAGAGAACTGGATCGCAACCCGTGGTTTGTCTTTGCGTTTACAATATTTAAGCTATTGTTTTTGGGGGTTTAGGGGGGAAAGGTACCTAGGTTAGGTTAGGTTACGTATTTAATATATGCTATGCTTTACCCCCCATCCCCCTAATGTGCAAATATATAGCCCAAATTTGTTTCTAAACTATTATTTTTTCATCATATCTTGTTTTATTTCATTAGCATTAACCAAACTTCACTTCTCGCGTGGGTACCAGCTAACTGAAAAGTACCCAACCCAAATATTCATAATTAATCATCAAATATAACCAAATTGTAAGCAGGGAAATCGAGATTTTATTCCGATACGTCCCCTAAAAATCCTACGATTTGCACAGGTAATTCCGTGATATCCAGTAGTATTCGTGTTAATATCCTGTTTCTGCTTTTTCCCAAAATGTCGCTCTCTCTTTCCCTCACGAGATGGATTTTTATATATATGCCAGAATCAAATTAGTCCCATATCAGAATTGACGTAGTAGCGTTTGTCAAAACCATCGCACTAACATTGACTTAGCAAAGTGGGAAATGGCTCATATGTGGACTATTTTTCCGACCACTTCATGTAGATAAAGTAGTTGTAAAACTTAAAGGTGGATTTAAATGACCGGAAATCATAAGTTCTAGTGCCCTTTTCAAGGATCAGACACGATGAAACGGCTTCGACTCTACTACAACGCCAAATCTGCCCCTGGAGGCCCCATCTACATACCAATGGCATCGAATCTAAATTCTACTGTACAAACTTTGTTCAAAATCGTTCAAGGGTCTAACAAGCATGAATTCAGGGTCAACATGGCCATTGCAGCACAAGGTACGAGCACCCTAAATTCTGTAAATTACACATTGAGGAAAATACTTTCGATCCGTAAACGTTTTTGCGGTATGAGCACAAAATGGGATTTTGCACGTGAAGTAGAGGTAATAAAAAAGACAATGTGGCCCAGTATTGTCAATATGCATGTTTTGGTAATGATTTGAAACTTTCAGGAAATGTTTGGGGCGGCAAAAGGACTTCACATTGTTAAGTGGGTGAGGGAATGAGGGTTACAAGAAAATTATGTCTGATCCTTATGGAGAGTAATGACACAAGCCTTTAGAGGGTTTAAGGGGACAACAACTTTACTCTTATTTGTGGTATCTCCTGCTTGTATTAGGTTTGAATTAGTTATCCATTTTCAGCTGGCGTTCAGTTTAGGTTTCAATTATTCACATTAATAAAATCTATTAATTTTTGCTTCATTTTATCGTGATTTTTAATTGATGTTCGATTTATGCGTCATTTATTCCATGGTGGTAACTTCTGCTTATTTTAGGTCTTAATATCGCTCTTTGCTTTGAGAAATTAGTTTATTTATATTTCATCCCTTCCTACTCTGCATAAAAGGGGCTTGAGTGAAATCAAAAAAATGCAGGGGAAAGGAGAAATGTATTTTTCAAAATAGGCCTACATACCTTCCCCCAGAAGAGGGGGGGGGGTATTTTTAATAAAATGCAAAACAAGCCGGTACTTCCTTATTATATAGAACACACGCGAGAAACTGTATCGCTGACATGAGCCAATAACCGGTTTTCGAGGCCTTTATACCAGACAATTAGCTTCGGCTCGATGGGAAAACACATTGTATATGTTTTAATTAAATATTTAGTTGGTATTTTGGTTAGGCTAGGTTAAAATAGGTTTGTTTAGGTCCCCCCCCTTCCCCTAATATGCAAATATAGGCTATAACCCAAATTTGTTTCTGAACTATTATATTTTTATCATCCTTAGGTATATTTCATTATGATTAACCTAACTTCAATTCTCGCGTGTGTTCTATATAACAAGGAAGAACCAAGAAGCCATTCTCCAAATTCTAGAAGAATGGGGGGAGGGGGGGTACCACCCCTGATAAGGGATGGTCAATGAAACTTTGGAGAAGACTTATTCAATCTTGTTTTTGGTCTGAGGAATTCCTTCCATGCATGCAGGTATGTTAACAATTATAAACATTGAACAAAAATTTCTTATCAAGAAGAGTTTAATAGAAAAAAAATTATTCAACCTTTTCTTTCTTTTATCCCGTTAACAGGCAAATGATCTTACCCTAAATGCTATTTTAAGATACATACTGACTATGAAAATTATTTTACTAAAACGAAATAAGCCAGTTCAAGTCAATGACTCATACTTCAAAAGTTCAAATACTATTTCCTCATTCCAGCTGAGCTGGTGTAAGGGGTTACTTATTATGTCATTTTATATACACCAAAGACATGGAAACATGGTCAAAGATATCATCATCCGGACCGAACTCACTTGGCCTGGATTTTCACTCTGGATGTGTAGGATTAACAGTGGAAACGGTCTTTATAACCACTAATTAACAAATTATTACAGAGAAAGGCATATTTTTTCCCCAGTTTGGGTGTTCGAAGGGGGCTGTTCAAACATAGGACGCCCCCAGTAATGGTCTATATCAGTGTCTTCGCGTGTTGGCCGACAAACAACACCGTGTAGAGTCACGCCAAACCAGGCACGTCGTTTGGGGGGGGGGGGACAAGAGGGCAGTAGCCCCCCCCCAATAATTTGTAGAAAAAACATTATACAGCCTATGCCCCTTGACTATCCGGATATGAGCCCCTCTTGTCCCCCCAATAAAATGCTGGAGATTCGCCCCTGCGTCGAACCAATATTTCGAATAAAGCAGAACTTAATGAAAACAGATAAGGTAGAAGTATAGAGGCCAGTAGTCAGGGTTTATAAACTGTAAACATGCGGGTAAAACTATAGAAGTAGAAGGACTGGTCTAGATTGGCGTAAAGCCAGGCGCAGGTTCAGAGGCAGAAGAACTGGGTCAGATATTAATCCCACACGTAGGAGGTTGCTTGGAGGGGGAGGGGTGGATTCGACAAAACTTCTACCCAAAAATAGGTGATTTAATGTTTAATATCAAGGCACGTGGGGATAAGGGTGCCCTGAAAAGCCTTCCTTCCCCGCGTATGTGCCTATGGCAGATACAAGGGGGCAATAGAAAACGAAAAAAGAATGGATATTATAACGGAAATAAGACGACATTAACGGAAACACATAAAAGATAATAAAAATCAGGAAACGCCAGGAGGAAACTTATTACACCTTCGACAGACAGTGTGAAGCCCTTTATAATAGTGCCATAGTAATTTACAATGGAATAATCATTGCAAAGGGCATTGTTTAGCGAACCAAGGAAGATTTCAACAGCAATAATTTCCAAAAGTTTATTTTATCAGGAAACGTGTTGATAGGAATCAATTTTGGCTAACAACGAGATTTTATTTGATGGCATGCCTTTTGCCAATACGATGTTTAAACTTTGGGAGTGTTTGTTGCGAGAGTGAAATCTCACAAGCTGTTTTTTCCTATTCCAAAGGTTCATTTATTCAATATACTATGTAGCGAACAGTGGCTATGACCAATATTTCAAGTTATTATTACCAGATTGGGATTCTAAGTAGAGGCAGAGATGTAGCCAGTTTCCTTGCTGGGGGCACAAAGTAGCCCAGAGGGACAACTGCTCCCTGGATGGTGAAAATGCATATAAGTGAAAATGTTTAGTCACATTTGAAAAATATTAATTAATATTTAGAAAAATAAATTTTTCATGTTTGAAAAATTATTTGAAAAATAAGTATCAATAAAAGATCTTAGAAAACTAGCCCCCACCAAAAAAAATCCACGGACTTACTCCAGAAAAATATTTGGGGGAACTCATAGAGCTCGCGTAAAATACCACGATCCTTTGACGTGTATTTTACACTTTTAAACTGTTTTAGCAAAAGCGATCCTGTCTATCCAGGGATGGGGAATTCATAGAAAGGTGATTCCCCGTAAAACCGTTATTATGTAAATTTTATGTGGGGCAAACCAAAACTTTATAATAGCAAGTGTATTTGACGCTAGTATCAAAAGAGAAATTCTTTTCGGTATTGAAATTTTGCGACATTTTAAACTTTAAGCCCTTACAGACAAACCCTCTTCTAAACCTGGGATGCTAAACTTCTCCTTTTTAATTTTAGACCAAGTGGAATGGGAAAAACCTAGATAGCCTTCGGAAAGAGCTTCTTCTGTTGAACACCTTAATCCCAGGTTCACAAAAAAAGCAGTATTGGCTTATCTCAGTAATTTCAGTTACTAAATCAAGAAATTATTATAAGCAAAAATTAAACCGTAAGAAGGGAACTAATCAATTTTTCCAAAAAAAATGTCGAAGATGATAAATGTATTTCATTGAAAAACGATTTATAGAACACTTGGGCAGTGTAAAAATCATGTATGGACCTAACAGCGAATAAAATTACTCAGAAATGGAAGCAACGAATGTTACTTATTGCAGATATCAGTTTTTATATGAGCCTAAATGTATAATATAAAATATTATACGAGAGATCCATAAGTCATCTCTCGGTGGTATCTAATTTTTAAGATCATTTGGCTAAAATATACAGTTAGCAGCCATTTATTCACCTATTAAGGTAGGGGGAAATACCCCCTCCCCTCATCCCCAAGAAACACATTCCAATATATGTGCCTAGGTTGATGTGTATATCCCAAATTGATACTTTCCCACAGCGGAACTCTCAACAATGGGAAATCCTGTATTTATAAATGAATAGATTATAGATCTAGACCCCCTTTAAAGTGGGTCAAAAATGAATAAGGTCATGCCCAGAAAGCGTGATCAACTTTTGATCTAAGTCAATAAGGCAATAATTAAGCATATCCAAAGCTTAGACAGACACATCAAAGCAGCATCAAACTCGTGTTTATTTCACCCTTGAGACTAATTTTGACAACCCCTTAGAACAAAAACATAAAATATTTAGATGTGTGAATGTCTGAAAATACCCGAACTCAGCATATTGACCCATTTCGACAGACGCACAACCTCGACTTTCAGAGGGTAGAGACGGAAGCCATGAAGTTTTATGACTTAATTTTCCTGAAGGGACTTAGTGTGTAATTTAAAACTGCTTATTATGAAAAATGAATTATTTAGATTATCCATAAACTCTTTGCATGGGGATTCCCCTCCCTTATCTTATGCTCATGGTACATTTGAACACAAATATTACTTTTTTTTATATATTAACTAAATAGAATGTTAAATTCAAATATGAATGCGGATAATAAGCAAGATACAAACTAGACCTGCGGTGCCAGGGCTTTGTGAAGCGTTGCACTAAATATGACGGTTTGCAGAACAACACAGGCGAGAAACATAATGTTTATCAGATTGGACTCAAACCCACACAAGACACAACTGAAGCCCTGGCCTCTTAGCTCTACTGAAGTTAATTGAGTGTCAAAAGTTTATTCTTGTGGATGCGGATGACAATATTGTAGTCACCACAGAGGTTCGATCACTGTAGAGATATAAAGATATAAATTTCTCTACAGTGGGTTCGACAGAGCGTGAATACTCGTCCACAAAGCCGTGTCTTCATTGGGGCTTTTTCAGGTGAGTTCGTCGCACCTGTTTACTTTATCTGGCAGCTCCAAACTCCATTGATGGTTTTTTAAGGCTGACAAGGCAAACTAGGCGCAATTGAAGTGTTTTTTTTTTCTAAAAAAGTAAAATCCGGTAAACGACAAGCTGCCTTCACTTGGTCGATTTCGCCTGAAAAGGTCATAATGGAGAAAGAGCTTAACTGTATCTGTTGACCAGGTTTTGTTGTGCAAGAATTCTTCCAAACCGCCTAGTAATTAGGATAATAAAGAAGTTTCTACACCTTTATCCTACCTCCTCTCATACAGGTTGGATCAGGTGCAGACAGCCTATAAGCGCAACTATGATCATAGACTTTACGTCCCAACAAGCTTGGTTTGGATACGGTGTTCTCTTTCGTTGCAAGTGTTTATAACGAGAATTTGGGAGCACCCCGTGCGAACTCCGAGGCCCACATCGGAGAGAGATCTACTCTTCTACTAGAAGCTCTGACGACAAGAATATAGGGGTTCGTTCATTTCCTCCCTCTACAAATGATGTTGAGTCAGCTGGACTTAAAGACATAAATGACAATAGCTCTTACTATCGATGATGATTCGTTACTATGCAACCCCCTCTGTTACATGACCTAATGAGAAGAACCTAGAGAACCTTTCTATACAGACTGGATAAGATAAAGAACTCTTAACATACTAACTACAAAAGATCTCTTACGGCCCACCAAGCTTGGTTAAAAACCAACAGACCGTCGTGGCAGCTAAAAAGGTCAAAACACGCAGACTCCCAAAAGTAGGCTAGTCACAGTTTTCTAGAAAATCGTTGAAAATTTTGCAAACTTTAGAAGAGCTTTTCTTCATCTCAAGATCCCAATATATAAAAAATCGAAGTCCGAGCTCTTGGCGTTGCCGAAGTATAAGTTCGATCAACGCTAAAATTGGCGTTGCTGATCGATATAAAAGAAAACAAAACCGACGAAAACCAGTTGTGTTGTTCCGTAGCACTATTACCCAAAGAAGGAAATTTAACCATTAAAAACAGGTGAAATTTAACCGTTATCGTTAAGTCAAATAATATTCAGCTCCATGGGTATAGGCTAGCAAAGGGTGTGAAAGCAGGGATGTAGGCTTCTAACCCACCCTCTTTCCAACTGCCCGAATTTTCATAATGCGTCCAATTGTGTAAAAAAAAATGTGTGTACGTGTCTAGGGCATGGGGGTCTAGAAAATAGACAAATAATAGAAATTGATTAAAAATCCACACAACACCGATATATTAGGCAGATGCCTGGGCCGGGTATCAACCACCCTCTGTACATGGCTGTAAGGGGTTGCATCAAAACTAGCAAATTCTTAAATTATTCAACAGTCTAAACATTTCTTCTGATATAACTTGGATTTTCTGTTCAGGGTCCTTTTGTCTTATAGCCACCACACTCAAGTTCTGTCGAGAAGTGAAGCTTGGTTAACGCTAATGAAATAAAACAGTATGATGAAAATACAATACTTTATCAACAAAATTGTGAAAACTACAACAAAGAATTATGGAAGGGGGGCCGCCCAGACCGCATTATATTAAATGCGTAACCTAAACCAAAAGTACCTCTGCTGAGTGGCTCCTTGCCCGAAGAAATGGGCTTTTATCTTTCTTCCTACCCCATAGCAGCATCCTGACCACGTCTATATTCAAATAGCTTATACTTTAGGGTGTAAAAAGGGAAACTGCCACTAAGGAAAACACAAGAATATGAAAACCAATCCTAATGAAGAGGATTAAAAATACTATCTTACCCTTCCTTTCCACCCTCGCAATATCAATTAATTCAATTTTGAGGGACGGTAGAAGCCCGCATCTCTTATATAGGCATAACCAATTTATCTAAATTACTAAAGTAACAAATTTAGTTTCCGGCACAAGCTTTGTAGTGAAAAATTTAAAGGACAACGCCTATTTGTTTTACTTTTTTGCCTGCTTGAAGATTTTTCCAATGGTAGGCATGATTATAGAGACCTAGGCCTAATAATTAAAGAAGCTTTGCTCCTTCTATAAATAGAATAAGACCCATGAGCTGGGCACCCGCTCCTTTCAAAGCTTATTGCTTAGTAATCATATTATTTTTTTTAGCACATGACCTCTGTAAAGGGAAGATATGGTAAACAAAATTGTATATTTAAAAATGAAGTTAAAATTGCAAGCTAGTTCAATAGTTTTTCGCCGGCTCAATAAAGCTTTTTGCTATAGTCTTTGGATGAAACAGGAATGAATCTACAACTCAGGGTAGCAATTCAAAAGTTAGTTTCTCAGAGGTATGCAAAACTACAATGGAATGTGAATAAAATATCCTTGAAACAAGATACCTTGGTTAATAGAAATAGCATGCATATTATACAGCTTACCAAGAATTTGGTACTTGTCCATTGTTTTCTTTTTTATATAGGCATAATAAAGGGCTATAATTAGTAACATCAGGCGGGGAGGGGGGGTGCACTGTCAGAAAATCGGGCATAAGTCTAGAATTGGGGCCATTGAGAATGAAACAAATTAAGAAAACAATTCTTACTTTATTAGGCTATATACAGATAAAAATACAGATAACACATTTTGAATGAGCTTCCAACTTTACCCCTCCCCCTCCTAATATGAAAATATCTAGCCCAAATTATGTATTTCCCATGTATTTTGAATGCATCACTCTTGTTTCAACCCATATACCCATAAATTGGATTAACGCTGACGAAATAAAAAGAAAACATAGTACATATTTGTACTTTAGGAGGGGGGGGGAAGTATATTGGAAGCGCATCCAAAATATATTAACTACAATTATTCTGCATAGCCTGTTATGAAGTATTTTTTTTTCACGTTCCTTATCAACAGTCCCAATTCTAGACTTACAACAAATCTAATGATGGACCACCAATTTCAATTGTTTATCATATCTCCTTCACAAATAACCAACCATTAGGTTATATACCCTAGGAAAATAATAAAAACGCACCTCCCCCTCTTCTTCAAGTTTATATATTCTTGAATAGATAAACGGTAAATTTTTCGCAAATCATACTATTGACTTAGAATAAAGTGAATACCGTAAATCACTCGATGCCTCGGAAATCCATATTTAAGCCCTTTTTGAGCTCTTGAAAATGGCCAAAATATAAAAATATATAGGGTGTGAAAATGCTTATAACGTCTGTTTTAAACTTACTGTTTCATATTAAATCCTTTTCTTATTCCGAAAGCACTGACTTTCCACAATTAAGTGAAATTCATGAATTTCTTATAGCCTATATATTCATAGAGTATATACCCCCCCCCTAATGTGTAAATATATACCTATAATTGCATCATCAATCTAAATATAAAGTCCATTTGCATCACAAATAGACTTTACTCCAATATTAGCCATGTGTTGGATGCCGCTCAAAAAGGGCTTAAATTTAAGGGCTTAAATTCCCAAAAGGGGGTAAATATATATTTCTACATTAGGGAGGGGGTTGGTAAAGTTAAAAACTTACCTCCCATTTACATCAGAAACAAAATTTGCCCCCCCCCCCTAATGTAGAAATATATACCCTGAATTGGCATATATAGGGGGGGGCTGAAATTCATTTCCGATAGAAATGATTATTATACTCAGCATAAAAAAAGGCATCGAATGGTATATTCACTTTATTCCTAACTCAATAATATGATTTGGTATATATTTACCCAAAAGGGCTTAAGTGGTATATTCACTTTATTCGTAAGTCAATAATATGATTTGCGAAAAATTTACCAGATAAACATTTATGAAATTGAAAGACTTACGAATCCATATCCTCTCGATTTTCCAGTCTGTCTATCTGTAATAACGACTGCCTCTTCTATATCACCATAAACTTCAAAATGAGACTTCAAACTCTGATCAGTTGTATGATAAGGTAGACCTCCCACAAATATTTTTGTAAAAGTCGTATCCTTTTGAGAAAGTCCTGGTAAATCTGATGGAGATCCTGGAGTCGATACAGGGGTGAGAGCTTGAAGTGGAGCTCCAGGCATAAGCATTTTCGCCTACAAATATCACAGATAGTTTCAACAAAATTCGAACTAGTCAATCTTTCCCTGAACAAGGTACGATGGCAACTAATTTTTTTCTGATGAATCCAGCATGGGCAGCGCAGAGCACAAAATACGCGATGGGAGGAGCTAAGGCGATTATAGAAATCCCTTAGAAATGCTATACATTGTAAATAATAAAATACAAAAAAAAACATAAGGAGTTATGAATAAAAAGTATAACCGTAAATGTGTGATAGGGTAAAACACAAGGTATATGTGTATTATAAGGCAAACACTCAAGTGCTTCATTTAATTAGAACGTATTTCTTTGACGCTCAATCCTAATGAAATATCATAAAATATGATGAAAAAATAATACTTTAGAACAAATCTGGGCTACATATTTGCACATTAGGGGTGTGGGGGGTAAAGTATGTGGGGTCTGCATGCAAAATGTGTTAGGTATAATTATTCTGCATATTATGAAGTAAGAATTGTTTTCTAACTTCATACTGTCCAAATACTTTACCCCCCCCCCCCTAATGTGCAAATATGTATCCCAAATTATATTTTTCCCATCTGTTCTATCCATTGTCTTTGTCTTGTCTCAATAAGCCGAAAGAAACTAACGAAGAAACCGGTTTGTTCTCGAGTTTAACACAACATAAACTTGAGTGTTTGCCGTATAATACACACACACCAAACATGATATACTCACCCAAAGCTCCAAATTGATTAGAAAAGTGTAATAATGGAAGAACTTCCCTGGGACAGGGTGATTTACCCAGGGCCATTTACATTTTTTTTTTTTTTTTTTTTGAGAGGGTGGGTTTGAATCGAATTCGATTTAATCGAATTCAAATTCGGGCCATCGAATTTGTTACACCTTCCCTTGGCAGTCTTTTGCATAAGCTCTGAAGCCTTAAAAGTGGGCAAGTGGTGTAAGCAGACGCCTAATAACACCTACCTGTAACCAGGGGGTCAACTCACGAGAATAGAGAGGAGGGCAAATATTCACCAGGAGGCAAAGAATTTTGAATATCTTGGTGGAGCGATTTTGTTGAATTTTGAGTGAAACTGTCCAAAATGGATTTTGTTTTTACGGACAATAACAAGAAAAAATAGCCTATGGGGGAAATATAAGGGATCGATCGCCCATACGCCAGAACAGGCACCCCTGCCTGTGACCTAGCTTTTACAGCAGCCGAATCCATGAAGGCACTTAAGTGCCGAGCAGAATTATGCAGGGACCTGGATCTAAATTAGCAATTTTATAATTTTTTGACTTCGGTTTCGCATTTAATTTACTTTAACTACAAGAAAATGAGAACATTACCATTTCTCATTTAAAAGCATCGAACTATATACCGATAAAAGTAGCATGATCGAAGTTTCTACCATTATTCTCCAAAGGTTTGCACTGCATATTTTTTAACTGGAAATAATGATCAACGTTAAAGTTTAAAACGAACAGAAATTATTCCAAATATGAGGCTGGCTGCCTCTTCCCCGACTCTCGCTCTTTACACCAAAGTCTTCAAGACCTTAAAGATTACTTTTCATTTGAATTCAACAGCCCTTGTGGTTGCTCAGTCTTAAAGAATTGTGACAAAAAGACAGACTTTAGCGTAAAGAGCAAGGGTCGTGAAAGGGGCATCCTCCCCAGATATATGGAATAATTTATGTTCGTTATAAGTTTAAGTCTTGATCCTTAGTTTCGGTTGAAAAAAAATTTGTTTTCTTAATTTAATTTCTGACCGTTTTCAAGCCAGGAAATATTTCCCCTCCGTGTAAAATTTCCCCTAGAAGGTTTCTCCCAGAAACTTTGCTCCCCTGGTAATACCCCCCCCCCCAAAAAAAAAAAACAAGTCGTACAATTTCCCAGTAAAAATTAGTGTGTATGAACAAGGGGCAAATTCCGTAGCTTATAGTCCTTTTCCCCAGGGACTATGGGGGATAAACTCATCCCCAAAGGCATAGTTCTTAGATCTTTCAAATACGCTGAATCTAATAGCCATTTCAAAGGCATAAGAGGGAAGATAGTTGCCCTCCGATCTTTTTGGTTACTTGAAAAGACCACTAGAAGTTTGGATTTATGTTCAAATGAACCCTCTCTCGATCTTCTAGGACCCTTGTTTCTGTAAAATCACCTACAAACAGTAGATCTCTTGACATTTTGGGAATGTTTCCCCCTTTTCCGAAAATTAAGCAAATTTTTTCAGGCTTGTAGCTTTTGATAGGCAACATAAAACTTAATGAATTTTATATATTTTGAATCACCATAAAAAGCCAATTCATTTAATGCATCAATTGCGATTAAAATTCCCGTTTTTTGAGTTTGGGTTACTATTGGACCGATTCGCTTATTGCTTACAGTTCGTTACAACAAATGGCTTGAAACAAAACGCACTAGAGACAATTACACGCGAAGTAATTCTACTTCCACCCAATAGCACAGTGGCGACATCTGAGCGAAGGGGGTATTTGCTTCCTCCCAATTTTTGAAAAATATTTTTTTGTGTGTGTGTTTTTATGAAAAAAAAACCTTTTTGGGGCAATTCTACTGAAAAACAACACAACTGCCACCCCCCTATATTTTGAAAATAAATTTATTTCCCCGTATATTTTTGTGAAGTGAAGCCAATGAAGAGGCAAACTTTAGGGGCATTCCCCCAAATTTTGAAAATTTTCTTTACCTTCATTATAAGACATCCGAAATGCCACCCATTTATATTTTTAAAATTCCTTGTTTCATATTTTGATTAAAACAAAACTCAAACAAAATCCTTGCCGCCGATTCATTTTCGTAACTTGGTGCCACCGCAACCCCCCTCCAGTGTCTCCTAGGAATAGTGATAATACTAGGCTCTAGCTCAAGCATAAGATTCACAGTCCGTACTATTAATCAAGTACGTTCAAAAAGAGTCTTCGAAATATAATAATTCCCAAAATAAAATCAATACTTTTTTTAGCCATTTTGTTTATCCCATTAACCGCATAATGCACTAAGTCAGCAGCTTGTATTTTACCATTGATACAGAGGATGTTTCCTGTCTTTTCACTATCAATGGTCGAAATTTTAACATTATGTCTGTCTTTCATTTTAGCTTAATGCCATGCAAATATGATGCAGACATTCAATTTAATATATTTTTTCTGCAAGATAACTATTTAATTAAATGCTGGCTCACTAAATCCCCCTGACTAGGAACTTATACAACTAGATGATCTCCTAACTGGTGTTCCCTCCAAAAAGTCTCGACACAATAACTGCTTCCTTAAATTTCTGTATTTTCGTGAAGTTTAGTAGATATATTGTTTCTCAGTCCCCCCCCCCCATAATAATGGGACAACCAAAATCAATTATTGTGTAGGTGCCTGACTTTGTCCCTCTGATCTAGATGGATATTCTTATTCGCCCCTTTGAAGATTATCATAAGTTTCTTACAAGTTTCCTATAGTCTCTGGACTGAGAACCGAACTTACAATTAACTTTAAACCGAGGGCCACCCACATTCCGCCGCCTGGTCCATGACCTGGAGTGCCACTTGCTCCGCCCCACCTGGCACATTTCCACCAAACCATATCGTAGCAAACTTGACAGCATACTTGGCACGCTTCCAGCAACGTTCACCCGGTGTACACAATTTTTGAAAGTGGGTGACCCTCATAGTGAACATCACTCTTAAAAATAGTTTTTATCTGATCTATAATGGTATATCCGGTGGCTTGCGGATAAGAGCTGCGGAACTTAACCATCTATTGGTCTAAACATTTTGAGAGATTAACAAAGAATGGCTTGCGACTATTTATTGAATCGCGTTAGTAAATTTTTTGTCTAATGACTTCTCAAAACAATGCCTTAAATTAACGGATTCGACTAGGTGCCCTTAGTCAATTATTGCTGGTCCCAGTCCGATAGGTGAGGAGGAGGCTTCAGACTCCTCCTTATTATCTCAAAATCTTTTAAATTTTGGCTGAATTTAATATATATTTCATCCGATTCCAATATATATTTCATGTTGATGCGGTTTGTCAAACTTTCATTTAGTTTTTTTTATCATTTATTTAAATGATTCCATCTCCAAGTGATAGAAATATTATTTTTAACATCAGGGTCCCATTTATTTTTCTTTAACTTCAAAAGATGAAGTTAAACTACTGAAGAATGTTCCTTACAGTGGCGTAACTAGGGGGGTGCGGACGGCACGAAGAGGAGAGAAGAAGAGAACCAAAAGGGTGGAGGGTAGCTTCCAAAGTAAATTACGACAACAGAAGATCGAGCTCCGATTTTTGAAAACGTCGAAGAAACCGTTAGAAACGTTGTGGTCGAACGTGGTCTGGGTTCAGAAGTGGAATTTTTGGTACCTAATTTAAATACGCTACTGTGGAATCCTACAGTTTTCATGAACAAGCTTTTTTGCAAAAAAAAAAAAGAAAAAAAAAAAGAAAAAAAAAAAAAAAAAAAAATTCAATGAGAAATTTAAACCACCTGCTAATCCCAATATGACTACTGAGTTAGAAGTTGAAGGAAGCGAAGGACCGTCGAATCTTGAGGACCTGACAGATGCTGGACAATGGCCCATAAAAATCTCAGCAGCGATATCTGCAACCTAGTAAAGAGTGAATCACGGCCCATAGTAACCAGAAGTCTAAAAACGTTTCAAAAAGCTATCTAATGAGAAAGAATGGCAAATTGTAGCTAATTCAGGAATGGTAACTTTTGTGTCAATTATTCGGTACTGGTGCGTTAAATGGTCGCTTTTATATACTAATGAGAGACGAAACCCGCCAGACTGGGTATTTCTCAATAGCGGGTTCTTGAAATGGAATGCAGGGTAGTTTTCATTGCGTTTACGATATTTGAACTGTTGTTTTTTGGGGTTTAGGGGGGGGGAGGTACCTAGGTTAGGTTAAGTATTTAATATATGCTATGTTTTACCCCCCCCCCCTATTCTTATTAGTAAAGGTTTACTACGGAAACAAGTTTATGGGACTTTCAAAAAAGTCCCATGAAACGTCACTGAAACCCCTCGAAAATGGCGTCAGTTTGAAATAAACTCGTCTACACCTAGCAATTGTCCTTACATTTGCAACAGTCTTTATATCCCCACGTTGAACCTCAAGGAAATATTTTTTTTTTTTAAGGGAAGCACTCTCCCTTTTTACTTTTTTTTCTCAGGGATGATCTTACCGAGATAGTTGTCGTAAAATGTTGGGACGGGCTCATTGAAAGGAAATCCCCATGTGGAGAGATAGTTTTAGGGGGCATTTGCCCCGGGCACAGAAATGTTAGGGGCATAAAATTTCAAATAAATAATCTGATGGTTATAATCATTTTGTGATTTTTGAAATTTAGTTTTTATTAAAATAAAGTAGAGAGCGCAGTTGGCAGCAAGTATAAGCAAATTGAATCCAAAATTTAAATTTTTCCCATATCTCCATCACCATTCCTTGAAAATAAAAGTAAGTAGAACAAATTTAATTAATTGTTGTTAGAATTACTTTTTGCAATACGGAGATGAAGGGGTCTTCGCAAACTTAAGAGTTGCCTATCAAATATTATTAGTAACTGCAGTGTCGGTGGCCAGTAATGAACGGTCGTTTAATAGACTTAAGTTAATATTAACGTACCTTAGATCAACTATGGGCCAGAACTGACTAAATGACTTATAGAACACGAAGAATTAAAAGCAATTAATTAGGACGAGGTAATTAATATTTTTGCAGAGCCTAAAGTAAGAAAGGTCAGATTTAAATAAATGGAAAATTTTGTTAATAAAAAAATTTGTTAAAATTTGGCCTGAGAATTTAGGGGAGACACGGAAGAGGGCTAATCAAGATTTTGCTCCGGATGCAAGAAATACTAGAACCACCACTGACTATGTGTGACCCACACACAGTGAGTCACTAACCTGGAGTGCACAATATTAATGTAACCCAATCATTTATCGTGTTTTAATATTTGTGTAAATAATTGATCCACTATTTTCTTACTATAATCTTCACACAAAATAAGACTTTAGAGTTGAATAGTGTTAATGTGGTACTAGTGCATTTTCTACACAGCGCTATAGACTGTACAAGGAAATAGTACTGAAAACCAATCAAATGGGTATTTGCAATGGATCACGAAGTGTGATTTCTTATTGCATTTACAATATATAACTGTTGTTTTTTTGGGCTTAGGGGGGGGGAGGTACCTAGGTTAGGTTATGTTACGTATTTAAAATATGCTATGCTTTAAGCTCCACCCCCCCCCCCTAATGTGCAAATATATAGCCCAATTTTGTTTCTAAACTATTACATTTTCATCCTATTTTATTTTATTTTGTTTCACTAGCATTAACCAAACTTGACTTCTTTCGTGTGTAGGATATAATGCACAAGTACCGTTAATGTTATTCCCATCATTTTTCAAAATAGTCCATTTTAAGGCATGGAAGGGGTGTGGCTATTCACTAGACTCAGAGAGGGAATGACATTTCCTTTGTTTCAACGAAAACACCAAAAAAGTATTCTTCGACGAAAATACCAAAAAAAATTTTCAGAATCTAGGGGAGGTGGGACAAAACATAATCTAGGGAGCGACTGTCGCCCTCAATTGACGGGCCCAGGTATTTATAACAAATATATCTTTTATAAATGATGAGGATTTACAATATATCCCAATGAGGTAAAGGGGTATTTTGATTCCTCTACTTCCTACAGACACATACACAGTGGGACTTTGTACTCCCCATCGCCCTAATATGCTGTTTTTTTTTCTCTGAGAACCGCAGGTTTCAACCCTCTGACTAAGAGGGTTAAAAAAATCCTTCGCAACAAAAAAACAGACTTTTTCGTATGTTCCTTAGACCAGATCCCGCATAACCCCGCCTTCCGAAACGGGGAACCTGTGTATGTGTCTTAGAACGGCAGTGGGGTCTAAGTAGACCCCGAAGCCGCGCCGAAAATCGGCGGCGCGCCGCCAAAAAAAAACGGCGGCGCGCCGCCGAGCTTGCATCAGCGCGCTGACGCCGCCGCTGATTCTATCGGCGGCGGCGTCACTAATACGCCGCCGTTTTTTTTTTCTTTTTTGGTTATCGATATCGACCTCCGGGCTTCAACCGTCATCCCGTCTAATCTGTTTCTTAAAAATAAATACTGTCATCTTGGGCTCGCCATGTATATCGGTTCATAAGAAGGAGAAGAAGAAATTTTTCTTGAAACAAAAATTCTATCTTCCACTTTAAAATTCTGTTCACTTTTCTTTCTGATTTTTCGGATGAAAAGAGGTAGGTAAAAGAGCATTAGGCAATTCAGGATGTTGTCATAGGCAGCGCAATCGAGATGTCTAAGTAAAGAACAATGTTGGCACAATGTATTATTTATTTATTTTTTTTTTTTTTTCCATACCAGGGCAATTCGTATCGAAGGAGTTGTCGTAGAAACTTCAAAAAGGACTCATTCGAAAGGAAATTGGAATAACTAGTGCCCTTTTTAATAGTCGAAAGTGATTGGAAGGCAGCTAACACCCCTTCCACGCCCACCCTTTCCCCAAACACATCCAATCAAAATTTTAAGATAGCCATTTTGTTCAGAGTAACTGATTTCCAGAGAGAAAATATGTTTTTTGAGGAGGTTACTCCCCCACAACCCTTAGGGCAAGGGTTTTGTAGTTATGCCCTGGAGGTATATAAGAACGATATTGGCACAATGTATTATTTATTATTTTTTCCTTTAGACCAGGGCATTTCATAACGAAGAAGTTGTCGTAGAAACTTCGAAAAGGGCTCATTCAATTAGAGATTGGAGTGGCTTGTGTCCTTCTTAATAGTCGAAAATAATTGGAAGGCAACTAACACCCCTTCCACGCCCACCATTTCCCAAAACACATACAATCAAAATTTTGAGATAGCCATTTTGTTTAACGTAGTTGAAAGTTCTGGAAATTAGGTCTTAGAGGATGACAACCACCCTCACAGCCCTTAGGGTAAGGGTTGTAATTTATGCCCTGGGGGCATATACGGTGTTTATAGAAAGCGTTGTCGTAGAAACTCAAAAAGGGATCATTAGTTTGGAAATCGAAAAGCCTAATGCCCTTTTTAATAATCGAAAGTGATTGGAAGGCTTGACATTTTTATAGTAGAGATCGATGTGGGTATAATGTATCATTTTTTGTTGTTGTTGTTGTTTAGACCAGGGCACTTCGTATCGAAGGAGTTGTCGTAGGAACTTCGAAAAGGGCTCATTCGATTGAAAATAGAAAGGGCTGATGTCCTTTTTAATAGTCGATAGTGATTGGAGGGAAACTAATCCCCCTCCCACGCCCACCCTCCCATTTGCCTTTATGTTTAAAAAGTAAATGTTGCCTTAAGATTAAATCAAAATGCACTGTGTTTATGCTAATTCCCAATAAGGCATCTCAGCAGTATCCCAAGAACGACTGAGGGTATTATGATCAAACTTTCAGGGCTTCTTCTGCTCTTAAAATTTGACCAAATCAAAATAGCGTAAGTGTATCCAAGCTATCAAAGAAAGTAAACAAATTTGTTTGCGAATGTTATCAAGTTTTCCATTTCAGGTCAACTAGAGGAGGTATGAAACTAAATTAAACACTATTATTTGTGTCCAGATTTTTATAAGAGTCTATGTTGTTAAATTTTGCTGAAAATTGTTTTCCAGCATACAAATAGCAGGCCAAACTATAAATTCTTAAAAAAACGAAAAGATTTAAAGTACGATTTTCTTTTTCCCTGAAAAGACTATGTCAATATAAAACGAACAGAAATTAATTAAAAAACTGTTTCCAAAAAATAAGTTTTTTCAAAGAAAAGTTACAATGAAAGAAATGCTAAGATGGCTAGGTAACATTTTACAAATGAAGAATGATAGATCGCCAAATATCTTTCTTTTTGGCCGTCTATATCTTTTTGGCCGTCTTTTTGGCCGTCTTTTTGGCCGTCAACGAAAAGCACGCCATTAGTCCAGTAAAAGTACGGAGAAAAGAGGGTCGACCCGGACAAAATTGCAACAAAAGGTTTTCTGTACACCAAAATGTTCAGAAAAAATCGCTGAACAACATATCTGAAATATGCTAAAATCGCCGACTGGGAAAACCTTCTGGGGCTGCTTAAAGGGGAGGGGAAGGGGGCGAAAAAATAGGTTTTTTCATCTTTGACATTTAGGAAGTTTTTTTGCACTAAAATGTTAAGAAAAAATTGTTGAACAACATATTCGAAATCTGCTAAAATCTCCCACCGGGAAAACCTTCTGGGGCCGCTTAAAGAGGGTGAAAGGGGGGAAAAAATCCTTTTTTCGATTTTTGTTATTTCGGTACGTTCGGAGACTCGATTCTGGTATAAATCAACTCGCTGAAACCGAAAATGATATCACTTTTATTGTAAAACTTCTCTAGCTTATATTAAACTACAAAAAATCAGATGCTAAAGACTCCATTGTCAAAATAAAGGAAGTAGCTTTTCTTCCGAAGTTTTACAGAAAGATCAGATCAATGGACGCCTGAAATACTTCAAACAGCCTGCAAAAGTCAATACAGGAAAATCTCGAACTTAAAGGAGCAGAGAAGTACCTCACTCTTTTTTTCTTCGCTAGTCGTCGTGAACCTGGTTATCTGATGAGAATCCAACTTGTGAAAACTAGATTTTAGAAAAAGAGAGACTAAGAATAGACGCATAGAAACTTGAATATTCTAGTCTACACGGCCCATTAAAGACTAGGTACAGTTAGGTTTCGAAAACGCAGGCTGCACAGCGCAAACAACAGGACAGGAGAAAAATTGTCCTCAGCAGGCTGTTCGGTACAACATGCCTCTGCTGACGCGGACGTCCTGATTGCAACCGCAGCTATTCACAGTGCAAGAACTCAGTTGACGTGTCTCATCGACAACGACACTGACCTGCTTATCCTTCTCCTCTATCATGTCACTGCCACCCACAAAGGCCTGTATTTCAGATCCGAGACGAAAGCTTCAAACGAACATAAGCTATGGAATATTTGCTCCATCAAAGAAAAACTAAGGGACATGTGTGGTGCAATTCTATTTCTGCACGTGTTTCTAGGCTGTGACACCACTTCGAGATTACAAGGAATTAGTAAATCTGTGGGACTTTCATTGTACCGGTCCGATCCGTCTTTCCGTGAGGCCACTAAAGTCTTTATGGACTCGAAGGCTACGAAAGACGAGCTCATTGCAGCTGGTGAATAAGCTCTTTTGAGAATTTATAAAGGAAAGCCTGGAGAAACTCTCGTGTCCTTGAGAAATCGTCTGTTTTTGGCCAAGCTCGCTTCCTCTTCCGCATTTGTCTGCCCTGATCGGATGCCTCCCACACCCTCAGCTGCGAAGTTCCGTTCTTTTCACGTGTATTTGTAGGTAATGAAATGGAAAAGCAAGACTGCTGCGATGAAACCGGAGAACTGGGGATGGCGACTCTCTACTGATAGTTACATCCCAATAATGACGGAGAAGAAACCAGCTCCCCAAAGTCTTCTTCAAATTATCCTCTGCAAATGCAAATCAGGTTGCGATACGGCCAGATGCACTTGCCGTAAGAATAACATACCCTGCACACTTGCTTGCGGAGAGTGCATGGGAACAAGCTGTAATAACTCTGAACCAACATCTCTAGAAGAAGAAGAATTTTAGGGTTTTGCAATAATGGTGGTTGTGCTCTTTTGTAGTGCTCATTAATGAAATGATGATTCTCAATACTATGAGATCTAAAAATGATGATTATCAAAACTGTGATTTATATATAGACGTGTCAATGTTTTTTTTTTTTCCAACTGTAAAAGAAGCCGAAAATAAGAATGATTTTTCAAGTTTCTATGCGTCTATGCCTATAGTTTCCCTTTTTCTGCGGTCTGGTTTTCACTCGGTTGATTCTCATCGGATAAACAGGTTTCCAACGATTATCGAAGCAACAAAGAGTGGGGTACTTCCCTACTCCTTTAAATTGTCGTTCGGGATTTTCCTGTGTTGCTGTTTGAAGTATTTCAGGCTTCCATTGATCTGATCTTTCTAACACTTCGGAAGAAAAGCTATTTCCTTTATTTTTCCGATGAAGTTATTAAAATCTTATTTATAGTTTAATATAAGTTACAGACGTGTTACAATAAAAGTAACATCATTTTCGGTTTCAGCGAGTTGATTTACACCAGAATCGAGACCCCGAACGTACAGAAATATCAAAAATCGAAAACAAATTTTCACCCCCTTTAAGCAGCCCCAGAAGGTTTTCCCGGCGGGCGACTTTCGCAGATGTTGGCTATGTTGTTCAACAATTTTTTTGAACATTTTAGTGTAAAAAAGTTTCCTAATTGTCAAAAAAGAAAGAATCAATTTTTTTATCCCTTCCACCTCCTTTAAGCAGCCATAGAAGATTTTTCCGACAAGCGACTTTTAGCAGATTTCGGATATGTTGTTCAGCGATTTCTTCTCAACATTTTAGTGTAAAAAAGGCTTCCTAATTGACAAAAAAGAAAGAATCAATTTTTTGTATCCCTTCCACCTCCTTTAAACAGCCGTAGAAGATTTTTCCGACAGGCGATTTAGCAGATTTCGGATATGTTGTTCAGCGATTTTTTCTGAATATTTTAGTGTAAAAAAGCTCCCTAAATGTCAAAAATAGAAAAATCTTTTTTTGTCCCCTTCCACCCTCTTTAAGCAGCCCCAGAAGGTTTGCCCGGCGGGCGATTTTAGGGGATTTTGGATATGTTGTTCAGCGATTTTTTTTTTAACATTTTGGTGTAAAAAAAACCTTTTGTTGCAATTTTGTCCCGGTCAAACCGTACTTTTACTGGACTACATCCCAGAGGTTGCTTTGGACCTTCGTGGGAGGGGCAACAAGTGAAACTTTGAACAGTTTGGGGCGGAAAAGGAGCATGTGTGATCGTGTTGGTCTCAAGTGACGTAGGCTGCAATGAGTTGTTCGAAGCAGAAGCAGGAATTTATATAAACAAGCATTTCATATAAATGAATAATAATATTGGCAAACATGCAGAACCGTTTTTAAAGGGGGCAGTGAGGGCACTTGCCCCGGGTGCAGAAATTTTACGGGTGCAAAATTACAAATACAATAATCTAACGGTTATAATCTTTTTTTAATTTTGTAATTTTATTTTTATTAAAATAAAATAGAGGGCGCAGCTGGCAGTAAGTATAAGATAAGTGAGAAAAGCCAGACTGAAATAAACGGAAAATTTTGTTAATAAATGAATTTTTTTTTAAATTTGTCCTACAATTTTTGGGAGACAGGAGGGGGGGGGGGTGTGCAAATAAAGATTTTTTCTCGGTGTAAGAAAGGCCAGAACCGCCACTGCGAACTTGGCCAAGAGAACTTTTGCCCTTCGTAATTTTAGGTTGACATGATTTTCTGCTTTGATTTTTCAAGCCATATAAAGTCATTGGAAAACTTTACGTATTGATTTTTATAAGGTTTCGGTCATTGGAGTTATGTTACTATATTGGTTTTTAAATACGGATATGAAATGGAAGAAAAGGGTCGGAAGTTGAAGACTGGAAAAGGATCCACTAACGGATTCCTTTAATTCTGAAAGGGTGGTTGTTGTTGTGCAATTTAGGTGGTAATTTCTCTTCGTTTTAGGTTTAATCTTTTAATCCATAGTAATATCTATTATTAATCATAACAAGAACTATTGTGCTCATTTTAGGTTTTAATATGATTCTTTAATTTTTGTTATATTTTTTTTTTTGAAAGGGCTTTTAAAAATTAATTTAGTGGAAACATGTTCAAGTATTGCTTGTTGTGTCATAGTATTGTGCCAAAGAGAAAAAAAAAGAAAGCTAGCCTCCGAACCGCCTAAAACTTTTTGAACTGTTAGTCCAAGTGAAACTTTGAATCCATGCAGGGTGAAAAAGTAAGGTAAATCAAAAAATAATATATTCCCCTCGACTGTTAAAATAGCTTATTTTCGATATATTGAGGACGACTAGGGGGGGGTCAAGTTACCACATTCAGGACATTCTTTCCCCAAAAATGCTGTTTTTGGGGAAAGGAATAAAGGTGAAAAGCCTTTTTATCTCTTATTAGTTCGTCTGAAAAAAGGACCGAAAGCTAGAAGTTGTGTTTGTAGGCTACTGGTCAGGGGAGCCCTTATACACAGAAAAATAATTCTAAAATAGGATTCACCGGAGAATGGACCCAGTTACCTTTTTCAGAACAGGAGTGTCATTTTTTTTTGGGGGGGGGGGCAATGAAAACTGTCCTAGGTTTTAAAAAATCCTTTTTTGGTATTTTTATTGAAAAATTCTTTTTTCATGTTTTTGTAAAAAATTTAAAAGAAACAAAAAAATTGCTCCCTTAGAGTCTTTAGTAGGTTTTGGGGGATTTGTCCTACCTCTTTCTGTTATAGTTTCTGCTCTCTTTAGGATTCATTTATTCATGTATATTAGTGTCTGTTATTTTCGTGTTTGAGGTGATTATTTATTTTAGATTCTGTTTTTGGTTTCACTTCTTCTGTTCATTTTTAATCTTGAATTATTAGAGTATATTTCTGCCTGTCTCAGGTTTTAAGATGGCTCTACTTATTTTAAAAAAAAGCTTCTTTGTTTAAAAACGTATTTTTAAATTAATTTACTTGCAGCACAAGCGAAGAATAACGAATAGCTGACACCGAAGAGTAAAGGCATAGAACAGAACTTTTTTTTAAAATCTAAACACCAAACATGATATGCCGGCATTGAATTATTTTCCCGGAAAGGGTGTGAAGAATTACCAGCCACCCCGCTAAACTTGTCTATCGGAATGAAATTTATTAGATTCACTCAAAAATACAGCTGGTGTTTAAAAGGGTTCTTTTAAAATTGATGTCAGATTATCGACCCGCCTTGTAATGTCTTTTAAATGGAGTTGGTGGCACTATTTATTTAGGAGTGTTCATTTTTATTTTATAACAAAGGATTAGCGTTTATTCTTTTCTTGGTTGACAAGATATTCATTTAACAACCATTTTTTTGTATCGACTTTTAAGTTTATTATGGTTTTAAGTATTTTTTGTATCAATTTTAATTGAGAGATAAACATTTGTTATTCGTTACTTACGATTATTATTTTCAATTAAAACTTTAATTTAGCTAAGAGAATTTATTTTTAGGATCGAGGTTTCTTTTTATCTTTTATTTAAAAAAAATGAATAGCGTTACTTGATTTTTTTATCATTAATTTGTTTCAAATAAGCTTTATAACTTCTATAGCTTTATAACTTGGTTTTAACTAAAATTTAATTAAATTTAATTATGCAATATAACAGAAATTTAAATAGAATTAGATAAAATCCAGTTCAAACAACTTTAATTAAAAACAATATCAAAATTTGTAATCTAATAAAATTTAATAAAAGGTAATAAAATTCAAGTTGATACTTAAATATTGAATTTAATGATATTTTCATTTGCTGTTTAATGATAGTTATTTAAAAATATATTCTCTGAGGCAGACCTCACTCTTATACATAATAGTGGTAGATGGTAATAAGCTTACCCAAGCTATGGATGCCAGGTCTTGATTTTATCTAAACGATAATTTCGACGGGACCTCTGCCAATCATCAATAAATAAAATTAAGACCTGACGTCCATAGCTTAGGTAAGCATTTTACTATCTACAATTATTATAGATTATTATTTAAAGTTTTTTTTTACCAAGTAATCTTTTGTGAAAACAAAAGATTACTTTGAAAACAATGAGAATGAAAATGAAATCTTTTGTGAAAACAATGAAAATGAAAACAATGAGAAATTTGAGAAACTGAATAAAAAAAGCAACAAATGACACTATTACACTTTAAACAAGTCTGATGGAACAGTTTGTGGTAACGAAATGTAAGTAAGGAGCGACGCGGCTCAATAGTAACCAAAACCTTGAAAAATAGAATTCTGATATCGATGTATAAATAAAAGGAATTTACTTATTGTGCTGATTCCAAATATATCAGATTCATTTTGTTTAGTGTTACCCATCAAAGGCTAAAAGCCTGAGAAAATTTGTCTACTACTACTACTACTAACAACTCACCGCAGCACCAAGCCGCCTGAGGCCAACACAGCTACGCACGCTCCTCCTCCATCCCAATCTATTCAAAGCCTCCCTTTTTACGCCCGCCCATGAAGTTCCCATTTCTTTTAAATCTTTCTTTATGACGTCCTCCCGCCCCAGACGAGGAGGACCTGCTTTCTGTTTAGCCCTAGACGGTTGGCCGAAAAGAACAATCTTCGGCAATCTGTCATCCTTCATCCGCACAACGTGACCTAGCCACCTCAACCTTTCTTTCATTATAGCCCTAGATAGCGGTATTGAACCACATTTTTCGTATAGCCTATTGTCTGAAATACGGTCAGTCAGCCGGGTACCCATAACAATCCTTAAGAAATTTCTCTGGAAAACATCTAGCAAATTTTCATCCGATTTTTGGAGCGCCCATGCTTCAGAGCCATATTTGACCACTGTCATTACTGTAGCTTCTAATATTCTAATCTTGGTTGCAGACTTATCTTCCTATTCTTCCAAACTTTTTTTTAACTGTGAAAAAAGACCCTGAGCCTTTGCTATTCTACTTTTGACATCTTCACTGCTCCTACCATCTTTACTAATAATACTACCAAGGTAAGTGAAGCTGTCCACCTGATCAATCTTTTCATTGCCCAACTTCACCTTTTCATCTTCACTTATTCCTAGCCTTAGTGACTTAGTCTTTTTAACATTAATTTTCAAACCTATTCTAGCACCCTGAACTCGCAAAACCTCTAAAACTTCATTCATTTTGCTCACACTTTCATCTAGGATGCTTAAATCATGAGCATAATCCAAGTCCAGGAGACTTTTTCCTCCTCATTTGATTCCGTGGCTTCCCATTGCCTTTCCTGTGCTCCTTAAAACAAAGTCCATCAAAATAATCCATATAAAGGGGGATAGAACACAGCCCTGCTTAACTCCTGATTCAACACAAAACCAGCTGCTAACCTAATTTCCTACCTTAATCGCAGCAGTGTTATTCTCGTACATAGCTTGATTTTGCCTGATTTTCGAAAAAGGGGGGAAAACCCCTAAGAGTCAAGGAATCTTAATCAAAATCACACCATCAGATTCAAAGTATCAGAGAACCCTGTTGTAGAGGTTTCGAGGGTTTCCCAGGAGCTATCATATCGATACAATGGTCCTAGGATATCAAGAAAAGGCTTATTAGAACGGAAGTTAAATAATCTAGTGCCCTTTTTAAGCGACCAAAAAGATTGGAGGGCAGAAATTCCCCCTCCTAGGCCCATTTTCCCCAAAGTTATCTGATCAAAATTTTAAGATAGCCATTGTGTTCAGCATAGTTTAAAGGTCCAATAACTATGTCTTTGGGGATAACAAGACACTCAACTGCCCCTGGGAAAAGGTCTTTAGGTTATGAAAATGCTCAATGTTTACGTAGGCTATAGTATTTATTATTGGAGTGTATGCATACGTTTTTCGGTTGAGGGAGGGGGGGGGTAGGAGGAAATTTATGCTTGGGGGTTTTCCAATGGGAGAATTTTCCATGGGGAGGGAAGTTTCCAGGGGATGAACTTTTCAGGAGAAATTTTACCCTGGGGAATTTGCCAGAATTCCTATACAAAATTCTTTTTAATTGTCTTACTTTCTCTTGCTTACTCAATTTTATATGTAGAGATATTAATGGTATTTGTCTGGGGTAAATTTTCGCTGGGATTGAATTGCCTAGAGGTTCTTTCCGTGGAGGGGGGGGGGGGGGCGGATTTTCCGGTATTATTTAAAAAAAAAACGATCAGAAATTAATTTCTGGCTGTTTCATTAAAATCCATCCATTGGATTCATGCAAGTAAGTAGAATCCATTGCATTAAAAATGGAGGTAACTTCTCATTCACAATGTCTTCATTTCAAATATACCGATTATCATTTGCAAATACACAATAAAACAATGAATTGACCAGCAAAGCATATACGTATTGGGACGTCCGGGTGAAAACCCCCAAAATCTCACGATCCAAAAAGTGTTCTTTTCTCATAGAACTTGTACAACTAACCTCTGTTTATGTCTTTTTTTGAACCCCTCTCCCCACCTGAAAAAGGGATCACCTCTTACGAAATGATCCAGCTCACCAATCTGCTTTTAGTGATTTAAACATTGTTACTGTACATTTTTTTTTTATTTTTCATAGAAATAATATTTTGGTAGTAAATTTTTTACATCTTCCATCCAAAACATTGAGAAATCATGCTGGCTTCTTTCCAAGGCAAACATTCGCCGATAATGTTATCGTCCAGCTTTGTTTTAGAGTGAATAGATATTTTTTAGTGCTTCTCTTAGCTTTGCGTTTTAAATTTCTAATAAAACACTATTTTTTTTTAGAAATTACTATAAAATAAAGCATGAATACAGAAATCCCTAGACTCCTCTTCGAATCACAGGACTGTCATGACTTCGGTTTCTCAAAGTTTTTATCTCAATGGTCAATTTATTGCTGTTTGGCCACTAGACAGCTTTGGACCATAGCGCAAAACGTCCCAAGAAATCAAGAGGGATTAGATATACGTTTCTACACTCTTTGAGGCCTCTACACCTATCCCTGTAAAATAACCCACCGTGCCTCCTTCATTATATTTTATGCACACTTACACATCACTGTGTATGAAATATGAAACAAACCAGTTTGGCTAAAGCTTCAAAATAAATGTCAGAAGGGAGGTATCACCCCCAAGCGCCCTTCTTCAGGCTCAGCCTAAATGAAGGAAGATGAGATATTGCCTAAATCCTACCTCTCCCCTCACACCTCTTTCTATATTCATCTGAAAGATCATGAAGAGTTAGACAATTTGGGCCTTGAAATGCGGCTTTTTAAGGACCCGACCTCACCCCTTCTCCGCCTCTCCTTCAAAATAGCTGGTGCAGAATTATACACCACTAAATACATCAATAAGCTATGCCAATTTATGGCGTATGTCTCCTTTTTCCTTGACAAGAAAAGGAGACAAATGTCAGGTCCCCATGTTGTAGCTCCATAAAATAATCTTCTTCTGTCATTCTGAATTACAACAAGACCTGATAAAAAAAAAGACATACGACACTTGAGGCTTATGTCTCTTTTTATCTTCATAATGGTACAAGACAGAACAATTCTGACTGCACCATTCGATTCCTTGTGCTTAGTTTATAACACATTTATAACTCATGTTTGACCAAAATGGCGTATGTCACACTTTTAAGTATCACACCCGAAACAGTAAGATACATTTCCATGTTCACTATTTATCTCGCATGTATTACGTGACTTTTCAGAAACAAATGCATTACCAAGTCCAAAAAGATTGGAGGGCAGCTACAACCCTCCCACGCCCCCTTTTTCCAAAATCGTCCGATCAAAGTTTTGAGATAACCATTTTGTGCTTTTGGAGATAGCAAGACCCCCAAAGCCCCTGGGGAAAGTACTTTAAGTTATACAATTTGCCCATTGTGTGAATTTTTACATTGGGGGAATTTGCCAGAATTCCAAAACAAAATTCTTTTTATTTGTCTTACTTTCTACTTGCCGACTCAGTTTTACGTGTGGAGATGTTAAGGGTAATTACCCGGGGTAAATTTTCCCCGGGATTGAATTTTCTAAAGGATCTTTCTTTGGGGGGGGGGGATTTATTCGTTGATGTGGAGCCGGATTTCCAGGCGTCATTTTAAAAATGAATAAGACATTAAATAAATAAAAAAAAGTTTTTTTCAATTCAAAGTAAGAAGCATCATTAATATTTAAAACGAACAGAAATTAGTGCGTATTTGAGGGGGGTTTCCCCTTCCTCAACACCTCGGTTTTTATGCTAATGTTGAATTTTGTCAGAATTCTTTAATAACGACTCTTGAAACACAAGGGTCGTTTGATTAGATCAACAAGAAGCTTTTCAAAAGTACCAAAAAACTACCCTATAACCATGACAGACATCTACAAGTTGTTATAGATTTTAACGGATGGATAATTTGAATTTTGTAAACTATTTTAAAGAGGAAGAATAAATAGTCCAAAAAAGAGCAAGGAAGCCACCATCTCCTTAAACTAAGGAACAGGTGTTCAGGTACAGGTAAAAAGTAAATAAGTAGACACAAGGAATAAAATGAAGTAAGGCATAAAACGGGTAAATGCACTCACATATATTTGTGTTTGTTTTGTGATAACCAAAGGCTTATCTTCACGACGGATTAACTTAAAGGGAGGTTGCGGCTGCGCTTCTTCTTGGTCAATATTTCTCTTCAAGCTCATATCAAGAAGCCACAAATCTAAACAAAAGAAAAATGGACATGAGTAGATAACTGGGATACACCCCAAACGTTGCGTATGATAAAGAAATGTGAAGTTTTGTTTTAAAAAATCAGGAATTCAATTTTTAATGCAAAAGGCCTTCACATGGACAGCATGCAGTTTTTGGTGGTGCCAAATTGAAAAAAAAACAGAAATTTTGGTGAAAAAAAAGTGAAACATGTTGCACCAAACTTCTGAAGAGGGTTTAGTTTTCCTTTGAAAGTGTAGTTGTCTTTAAATTTAAAACTTTTTCGCATGCTGACCAAGGTCTGCGTTGCGCAGGTACCAATCTCCTGATTCAATGCCTTCAGTCAGGAGTGCAATGCGTTGTTCAGGGTAAATCATCCAACGCTTCCCTTGTTTTTCCCCCAGATTTCTCCAGGTAACCATTTAGAGCTGGGTTGACTCTGGCTGAGATTACAGGGTCACACCATTGACCCCCGTTTCAAACCAAATAACCAGCGACACCAGGACTCGAACCCCTGACCTCAGGACTTTAAGTCCGGAGTGCTTTGGGAATCATCAAATTGTTAATGTTTGAATTTTTATTGCCAAACAGCGTTGTCAAATTTAACTTTTAGTCTTAATTTTTAGTCGAAAAAAAGCTTGATATGCACAATATGCAGTTTTTGGTATTAACAGGTGCTTAATTAGAAATTAATATATAAAAAACAGAAACGTTGGCGAAAAATAAGCAAAAATCAACAAAAAACTATACAGCATCAACTTGCTCAAGAAGGTGTAGCTTTCCTTTGAAGGCGTAGTTAGCTTTGGAGAATCAATAGATTGTTAAGGGTTGAATTTTTACGGACGAAAAGCGTTGAAAATTTGACTAATTTGTTTGGCTTATTTAGTTTCACAATTCCACACGACAACACTGACAAAAATTGATACTCCCCTGGTAACTTTATAATTTTTCAAAAAAAATATTAATCAACAGATTGTTAATGCTCGAATTTTTACAAACGAAAAGAGCTGCCAAACTTATCTAATTAATTTTTCTTATTTAATTTCACATTTCAACATGACAATACTGACAAAAATTTGATAATGCCCACATAAGTTCATGACTTTGAAAGAACATTATTAATCAACAGATTGCTAATGTTTGAATTTTACGAACGAAAAGCGTCGTCAAACTTAATTAATTAATGTTTCTTATTGAATTTCACGATTCAACGTGGCAACAGCAGCAACAATGCAATATTGCCCAATCCTCGCCGCTTCTAGAAAGCTCACATACAACTGTTTATGCATTCTAGTTCTAGATTCTTTTTAGTTTATTCTATTTCATTTTATATACATTCTAGTTCAAGATACTTTCTAGTTCATTTTGGATACATTCTAGCTCTAGAATTTCATTTTAGTGCTGACTCGTGTTAGTGACACAATCCTAGCCATGAATAGAGAAGCTCATATAGAGTTGTCAGACGGACCAGAAGTTTTATTATAGAGGAAAGGAAATTCAACAAAAATCAAGTTTTAAGTATCTAGGAGTAACTCTGATTAGACCCCGGCGCCGCGCCGGCGGATCGACCAAACACCGCCAACGAGAGGCCCGGTTGACCGCCACCGAAGTGTCGCTGCACCACCAGCGCGCTTCGGGCGCGCTGCCATCGGCAGAAGCGGCGGCGTTCGGCTGACTTTGAATGCATTTTGCGGCAATTCCTTATTTCGTCAACCGCAAAGTCGGAGTTTTCTTTCTCGTGTGGTTTAGTATTTCTATTTTCCTGGTTAAAAATCAAGCAGGGCTTGCACTATCCCTGAATTTTCGGGTATTTTCCCGAAAATCTATGCGTCACCCCAAAAATAAATTTGGTTCCCCGAATCCCCGAAAATCACCCAATAACGGCGCCACTACTAGCAATTTATCACCAGTGACCTCCCTGACAAATATTAATTTGCAAGTTTGCATACAATGATTCTTCACTACTCTCTTGTTCGTTAATTTTCGTTTCTTTTGTTACTTTGCATAAAAACCAGACAGATGCAATTGCAATATACACAGTTCTTCATATGTTGACAAAAAAAGTATCGTCTATATGAAATGAGATTAAATTATTTCGAATACAGTTTCCTAATTGATACTTCTTACATCATTTGTACTCAATAATTTTATTTTTAAGTTGAAAAGAACGCATTCACTACTATACAGCTTCAGTTAGATTTAGCAATTGATAGTCCAAAGATTGTTTCACAGCTGAATCGCAAGTTTGCAGAATTTTGTTTTATTTTGCTGTTTTTAGATAAGATTTTCTTAATGTTCAATACACAATTGTTGAACGCCTGATAGATTAAAGAAAATACAATCTTCTTTCTGAAAAATTCCCCCCCCCTAAAAAACCCCTTCTATTGAGACAAAATTTAGCTATAGACTAAGCTATGTACAAGGTTGGGGAATTAAAGATTGAAACGGAAGTTACCCCAAAAATATGGTTCATAAAAAAAATTTGTAAATTATTGCCTATCGGCGGGGGATAGGGGGCTATCATTTTTAAATAATAATACCTCATTTTTTTAAATTAGAAGCAGGGATGCCAAAAAGATAATTATTTGTTTCATTTAAAGTGGAGACGGAAGAAAATAATATCAAATTCCCTGGGAAACCATTGAAATATTTTGATAGAGCCAGGGTAATGATCATTACCCTGATCAAATATTTTGATCATTGTCTTGGGTATTTTGCAATTTTTCATAGGTTACTGGCCTAATTTGGCTTTTGTGTGTGCTCCCTTTTAATTAGATTCTTTGGATCTTACTGAATGCCACGGCAAATCTATGACTCAGTTTTCCAATAATTTGAGGTATATCTGAATAATTTCGACATTTTTGTTGTTGTCATTGTACCCATTCACTCATACCCTCAATTTTTTCAAGGAACTAAGCTGTTTAACGTTATTTCGTGTGTTTGTTTGAACCATATAGTGACCTAATTAATTATTAAGTAAATTATTTTTTTGAATGTAAAGCTGAGGCGGTATCCTATCAAGGTGGTATCCAAAGGGGGAGGGGGTAGGGAGGTATTACATTTAAATGATAATATCTCGATTTTTTTTTATTGAAAGCAGGGATGCCAAAAAGTTAATTTTTTTTTTCTAATTTAAAGCAGAGACGGTATCCTATCATGGTGGCATCCAGAGGGGGGGGGGGGGAGAGGTAGGGATCTATAATATTTAAATGATAATGCCTCGAGTTTTTTTTTATCGGAAGCAGGAATGCCAAAAAGATAATTATTTTTTTATTTAAAGTGAAGACAAAAGAAAATGATATAAAATTCCCTTGGAAACCATTGAAATATTTTGATAGACCCAGGGCCCCTCATTGGGACTTGTTCATTGCCTTGGGTATTTTGCAATTTCTCAAAGGCCACTGGCCTAATTTGGCTTTTGTGTGTGCTCCCTTTTAATTAGATTCGTTGGATCTCATTGAATGCAGAGACGGATCTTATAGTACATTATACGGCTGCTTTAAAAAAATACAAAAGGGAGCGTGAAGGGAGGTGAGAGACTTTTACAAGAATACGAAAGTTTGGTTGCTACCAGTAGCTACTAGGCGGAGTTATCCTATGAAAGCTTACTGTCAATGAGTAGAGAAAGTAAATTTGTAAATTTAAGCTGTGATTTGAGAAAGACTGATGAAAACATTAATGTTTGCGTTCAACATTGATTGCGCCGGCGGCGCGCCGCCGATATCTTACTGGTGGCGTGCCGCCGCTACTGTTTTTGGACCCACCGCTGCCGGTCTTCCCTCATCGGTGTGGCGCCGGGGTATAACTCTGATGGAGAATGGAAGTTGGACAGAGCATATAAAACAAATTATAAGGAGAGGAAAGGCTGCCTCTTCGGCACTGCTATGGAATAAAACTTTGATAAGTGCTAAGGATATAAAAATGCATAAGCAGATTTTCAACGCTAAAGTTTTGCCAGTAATGCATTATGGGGCAGAGCTGTGGGGTTACGAAACTGCCAAGCAGTTGGAGAGTATCTAGCTTCAGTATTATAAAAGAGTAATCGGAGTCCATCAGACAACTCACACGCAAGCAGTAAGAGGGGACATAGGGCTATTTTCTCTAAGGAAATATAGAATAGGGCAGATGTTCCGGTTCTGGAGGAAGGTTCTAGAGCTGCCGGATGATAGACTAGTAAAGCTAGCATATTTAGAATTAGTTAAGTTCGGGAGGAAAAAAAGCATTGCCTTTTCAGATAAACCGTATATTAAATTAGGTAGGCCTATCCTACATGTGGAATGAAGGATTAGGTGTACCGGGCCTACCTACAGATATAGCGAAGCAGGTTACCAAAATTATAGAACACCAAAAGGTACAGATGTGGTTCTCTTCTGTAAAGTCATCAGAAAGCCTTAGGTTTTATAAGGAAATAAAACTATCTTTTGGTCTTGAAATTTATTTCAAGATAGATATACCAGCTAAGTGCCTTGTGATGTGGTTCCAGCTCAGAACGTATATGCCTTCCATTGCGTGGTCGTTGGAAAGTATTTGATAGAAATAGGGGTTTAACGGGTTCGGGGTACTCTTGCCCCTTTCGTTATCAGGGTGTTGAGGATGTAAACCATCTTCTCACAGGGTGCCGGGGGCTTTCATGCCTAAGAGAGATTTTTTTGAAAGAATCCCCCTTCTCTCCTTGTGATTCTTGAGTCGAGGGCCAAACCCGTGATGGAGGCAGTTTGCAACTACCTTGAGGAGGTTTTGAATTTAAGGAAAAGTGTGTAGTTAAAAAATAACGAGAAGAAACTTTTAGTTGTTCGTATAAATTTGTTTTCTTGTTTTAATAGTTTAGTTGAAGTTCATTATTTTTGTTTAGTTGATTGAATATTCATGTATATGGCCTTTGGGTTTTAAATACATTATCCATCTATCTGTCTATACAACTGGTTATATATTCTACTCCTAGATGCATTCTAGTTCAAGATACTTTATTGTTTATTATAGTTCAGTTTAGATACAGTCTAATTCTAAAAACATATTCTAGTATTGACTCAATTGTTAGTGGTAATCAGTCAGTATTGAATCAGTTAGTGGCACAATTCTAGCCTAGACAGGGTCAGACACAACTGGTTATATATTGAAACTCAAGTTGTGGGGCAGTCAAGGGGTATAGAATATATAACAACTTTTTATTCACATCATGGGGGGCAACTGCCCCCCCCCCCCAAGAAAAAGACGCCCCTGAGTTCATTATACATACATTCTAGTTCTATAAATTCATTTTAGTACTGACTCACTTAGTGGCACAATTCTTGCCACTTCTACAAAGGCTCACATACAACTGGTAAACAGTCTAGTTCCAGATTCTTTCTAATTAATTCTAGCTCATTTGAGATACGTTCCAGCTCTAGAAATACATTCTAGTATTGACTCAGTTAGTGACGTAGAGTGAGGGGGTACAGAGGTGGGTCTTGGCGTATAAATTTTGATGGTGTAAAAAATCTGAAACCTACAAACTAAAATCTATTTTGACATTTATGACTCGAGAGACTTCTTCTCTTTACCATTTTTTATCATGCTGTCTCAAGTACCAAAGTTTTCCCGAAGATTAAAGCTCAAAAAATCAAAGCCCCTTCAGAATAACATTTTTCTTTGTCATTGAAACGGAAATCTGTTATTCTTAGTATGTTTTATTGATGATGCAATGCATTTTAATTTACAATCATTAAACAACTACTAACAACTAATTTACAATTACTTACTCAGTTGCCTAGGGCACCTAAGACTTCGCTTCTTAAAAACTGCTTTAACTCGAGGCAAGTTTCAAACAGTTCGTGGAAACGAACTGTAAGTAAGGAGTGACCCGGCTCAATAGTACCCGAAAGTCTAAAAAACGAAATTTTTATACCAATAGATGCAGCAAAAGAATAAGATTTTTATCCTGATTTCAAATATATAAGTTTCTTACCCATCAAAACGTAAGCGCCTGGGAAAATTGGCCTGAAAAAAGGGGGAAACAGCCCCTAAAAGTCATAACACTTTAATGAAACTCACAACTACAGATACAGCGTAGCAGAGAACCCTACTATAGAAGTTCCAAGCTCCTATCTGCAAAAATATACAGACGTTTTCAGGAGGGATTTTTTTCTGGTGGAGGAGGGGAAGATTAGGGGGTTACGAGGGAGGATCTTTCCATGGAGGATGTTTCTTTGGAAGATGAGACATTTCTATGAAGGGGGCGCCGGATTTCCCAGCATTATTTAAAAAACGATCAGAAATAAAATTTAAAAAAAAGAAGTTTTTCAACTGAAAGTAAGGAGCAACATCAAATCTAAAAACGAACAGAAATTGTTACATTTATGAGGGGGTTCACCCCCAAGTCAATACTTCGCTCTTTACACTAAAGTTTTTTTTAGTACATTCAAAAGAGCTATCTATTCTATTTAACCGGCCTTTGTGATTCAGCGGTTTGTGATTCGAACAAAATTTGAACTTTAGCGTAAATGGCGAGGTATTGACTAGAAGGCGAAATTCCTAATATACGTAATAAAAACATATGAATATAGAAGTTCGATACGTAAGTTAATTCATAAGTTTCGCCAGAACAAAATTTCGAGAGAGCCATTTAGCCAAAAAGTAAGATTAATATGGGAAATTCGTTTTAATTATTCATGTATGGTGAGCCAAAATCAAAGCTACATTAATTCAAAAACGTTCAGAAATTAAATAAAAAAAAATATTTTTTTTGAACTGAAAGTAAGGAGCGACAATAAAACTTAAAACGAACAGAAATTATTCCGTATATGAAAGGGGCTGTCCCCTCCTCAAAGCCTCGCTCTTTACGTTAAATTTTGACTCTATCTCACAACTTTATTTTTTTAAAACAATAAAAAACTTTAGCGTAAAGAGTGAGGCATTGAGGAGGGGATTCATGCATGTGCCCTTTGGCTTTTAAATACATTATCTATCTATCTATCTATACAACTGGTTGTATATTCTACTCCTAGATGCATTCTAGTTCAAGATACTTTATTGTTTGTTACAGTTCAGTTTAGATACAGCCTATTTCTAAAAACATATTCTAGTATTGACTCAATTGTTAGTGGCAATCAGTTAGTGTTGAATCAGTTAGTGGCACAGTTCTAGCCTACACAGGGTCACACACAACTGGTTATATATTCTAATTCAAGTCATGGGGCAGTCAAGGGGTATGGAATCTATAACAACATTTTATCCACATTATTGGGGGCAACTAACCCTCCCCCCCCCAAAAAAAAAGACGCCCATGAGTTCAATATAGATATATTCTAGTTCTAGAAATTCTTTCTAGTACTGACTCAGTTAGTGACACAATTTTAGCCACTTCTAGAGAGGCTCACATACAACTGGTAAACAGTCTAGTTCCAGATTCTTTCTAATTAATTCTAGCTCATTTGAGATACGTTCCAGCTCTAGAAATACAGTCTAGTATTGACTCAGTTAGTGGCGTAGAGTGAGGGGGTACAGAGGTCTTGGCGTATAAATTTTGATGGTGTAAAAATCTGAAACCTACAAACTAAAATCTATTTTGATATTTATGAATTGAGAGACTTCTTCTCTTTACCATTTTTTATCATGCTGTCCCAAATACCAAAGTTTTCCCGAACATTAAAGCCCAAAAAATCAATGCCCCTTCAGAATAACATTTTTCTTTGTCATTGAAACGAAAATCTGCTATTCTTAGTATGTTTTATTGATGATGCAATGCATTTTAATTTACAATTACTAAACAATTACTTACAACTACTAACAACTAATTTACAATTACTTACTCAATTACTTAGGGCACCTAAGACTTCACTTCTTAAAAACTGCTTTAACTCGAGGCAAGTTTCAAACAGTTCGTGGTAACGAACTGTAAGTAAGGAGCTACCCGGCTCAATAGTAACCGAAAGTCTAAAAAACGAAATTTTGATACCAATCGATACATCAAAAGAATCACATTTTTATACTGATTTCAAATATATAAGTTTCTTACCCATCAAAACTTACGCGCCTGAGAAAATTTGCCTGAAAAAGAGGGAAACAACCCCTAAAAGTCATAACACTTTAATGAAACTCACACCTTCAGATTCAGCGTATCAGAGAACCTTGCTATAGAAGTTTCAAGCTCCTATCTGCAAAAATATGGAATTTTGTATTTTTTGCCAGAAGAAAAATCACGGATGCATGTTTATTTGTTTGTTGTTTTTGTTCCCAGGGGTGAAAAACGTTCTAGAGCCCAGGTTCTTTCCCAGGTCTCATTCAAACGGAAATTAAAAGTTCTAGAGCCCTTTCTAAGTGATCAAAAACTTGGAGGGCAAATTGACCCCCTCCCACGCTCATTTTTTCCCGAAGTCAACAAATCAAATTTTGAGATAGCCATTTTGTTCAGCAAAGTCGAAAATCTAATAAATATGTCTTTTAGGATGATTTAATCCCCCACAGTTTCCGGGGGAAGGGCTGTAAGTTATGAGCTTTGCCCATTGTTTACATATAGTATTGGTTATTGGGAAGTATACAGTCGTTTTCAGGAGGGATTTTTTTCTGGTGGGGGGGGGGGGGGGGTGTTTGGATTAGGGGTTACCGGTGAAAATCTTTCGATGGAGGGTTTTTCCTTGGAGGATGGGACATTTCTATGAAGAGGGCACCGGATTTTCCAGCATTATTTAAAAAACGATCAGAAACAAGTTTTTTTCAACTAAAAGTAAAGAGCAACATTAAAACTTAAAACGAACAAAAATTATTGCGTATATGAGGGGTTCACTCCCAAGTCGATACCTGGGGGGGGCAGATTAGGGGGTTACGAGGGAGGATCTTTCCATGGAGGATGTTTCCTTGGAGGATGAGACATTTCTATGAAGGGGGCGCCGGATTTCCCAGCATTATTTAAAAAACGATCAGAAATAAAATTAAAAAAAAAGAAGTTTTCAACTGAAAGTAAGGAGCAACATCAAAGCTAAAAACAAACAGAAATTGTTACGTTTATGAGGGGGTTCACCCCCAAGTCAATACTTCGCTCTTTACACTAAAGTTTTTGTAGTACTTTCAAAAGAGCTATCTATTCTAATTAACCCGCCTTTGGGATTCAGGGGTTTGTGATTCTAACAAAATTCGAACTTCAGCGTAAATGGCGAGGTATTGACTAGAAGGCGAAATCTCTAACATACATAATAAAAACATACGAATATAGAAGTTCGATACGTAAGTTAATTCGTAAGGTATGTCAGAACAAAATTTCGAGAAAGCCTTTTAGTCAAAAAAGTAAGATTAATATGGGAATTTCGTTTTAATCATTCATGTATGGTGAGCCAAAATCAAAGCTGCATAATTAAAAAACGTCCAGAAATTAAATAAAAAAAACAAGTTTTTTTAACTGAAAGTAAGGAGCGACATTAAAACTTAAAACGAACAGAAATTTTTCCGGATATGAAAGGGACTGTCCCCTCCTCAACGCCTCGCTCTTTACGCTAAAGTTTGACTCTGTCTCACAATTTTATTTTTTAAAACAATAAAAGACTTTAGCGTAAAGAACGAGGCGTTGAGGAGGGGACAGTCCCTTTCATATACAGAATAATTTCTGTTTGTTTTAAGTGTGAATGTCGCTCCTTACTTTCAGTTAAAAAGACTTGTTTTTTATTGATTTAATTCAATACATGGGTGAATCTCCAGCATTTTTGTTGGGGAGGGGGTAAGAGGGGTCCATATCCGGATAGTCAAAGGACATAGGATATCTAATAATTTTTTTATCTACATTATTGGGGGTCAACTACCGCTTCCTCCTTGCTCCCCCAACGATGCCCGTGATAATTGTAATTTCGCAATCGAGCGCCAAAGTTTTACGCTAAAGTTTGACTCTGTCTCATAACTTTATTTTTTAAAACTATAAAAAACTTTAGCGTAAAGAGCGAAGCATTGAGGAGGAGACAGTTCCTTTCATATACGGAATAATTTCTGTTCGTTTTAAGTGTTAATGTTGCTCCTTACTTTCAGTTAAAAAGACTTGTTTTTTATTGATTTAATTCAATACATGGGTGAATCTCCAGTATTTTTGTTGGGGAGGGGGCAAGAGGGGTCCATATCCGGTTAATCAAAGAACATAGGATATCTAATAACTTTTTATCTACATTATTGGGGGGCAATTGCCCCTCCTCCTTGCTCCCCCAACGATGCCCCTGATAATAGTAATTTCACAATCGAAAACAAATCAAACATTTTATTGTTGAGATAATCAAACTGAACAAAGCATTTCCTAACTGTTATGCCTGCAAGTCGTATTGACATTTTAATTTCCAAGCAGTAGTAACGAGGCCGTATTCAGGTGAGCGGTTAGGGAATTAGACCCCCTCCCCCGACATAATTGTCCGACTCGTACAAACGTAATACCAATACATAACAACACATTTTGATTCGTTATTAAAATTGTGTTGTTGCCCCCTAAAAAATAACCCTCCCCCGAATCAAAATGCTGGATACGGCCCTGAGTAGTAATAAGAATTTATTTAAAGAAATCCGAATCCAGTCAATCGATAGCTTGTAAAAAACGTCACTAACAGAATAAAAAAATAATAGCAAATATATCCTATAAGAAGTTGGAGACTGAAACCGTGAATTGGGCATACATCAAGCTTCTCATCCTTCCTTGAATGACGGCTTAGAAAATAGCTTTTGGAGATTATCTGAGAAGTCCAAAATATTAGTTACAACATTTAGTCTGTAAGTTACGATTTATTGAAAACTATTGCTGGTGCATAGAAGTTGACGAAAAAGGGAAGAACCAGCAAGACTGGCTTTACTAAATAGGTGTACTAGGCAGCTGCCCAGGGGCGGAAAAATTTTGGGGGTGCATAAATTTTGGCTGAAACATTAAATTTCTCAGATAAAAATAAAAATTCTTGGGAGCTAGCAAACTTGCACTTCTTTAATTTAATATCCAACTGCCAATGCCACAATTTCTAACCTTGTCTAAATTAATATTTAGCACAACTAAAAAAGAGTGGTGCCACTCTAACTCTGTCTAAATTAACCCATTTACAAGATATCTTAAGGACATTCGCAAGGAGGGCTGTCAATGTATACAGTCTCCCTATTTCTAAGAAGAACTCTGGATAAATTTCACTGATAAATAAAAAGAGCTCTGGATAAATTTCTGGATAAGTTTCTCTGGATAAATTTCACTATTTTCAGTTACTTTGGGTAATTTTTACTAATTTCAATCTTGTTTTGATGAAAAAATTTGCAAATTTTCTTTTTTATTGTTCACATAATTCCGTCTTTTTCAAATTTCCGTCCCAAAGTCTTAGCGTGGCTGTCGATGTATCAAGATTTCTTATTTCTAATTCTTCAATGACTTCTTCATTGTCAGTCCCACATTTGCTAAACACTATGAAATTTGGTTAAATTTATGTTTCTCCCCGACTTATTTCACATTAAAAATCGTTTTGAAATCGTTTATAGTTTTGAGATGTACGCTTAGATTTATTATTTGACTTGAAACGTCTATGGGTGTAAGCTAAAAAAATTTGTCAAAACAGCAAAATCAGTCAGATCATGGCAACATCTCAATACACGCGGAAACCATCCAGAAAGCATGGGATTTTGTGAGACGAAAAGAGGTCCTCTACCGTGTAAAAGAGTAATCGCAAAATATTAAAGAAAAACAAAAGAGTGAAAAGAAAAGCTAGCTAGATGCAGGGTCGTCTCGAGGGGGGAAGGGGTGCCCCAACCCCAATTTTTGGCATTCGGTAAAATTTTCACATAAGGCGAAAATTTCGGCAGAAATTGTTAAAAATCGGCCACAATTTAGCAAAATTCTTGATTTCTGCGGAAAATTCGGCATAAATCAGGTAGTAATTCGGTAAAATTTGCAAAGATCACGCCCCCCCCCCCCCCAATAAACTGAGCCTAGGGACGCGCCTTGCTAGATTTATCAGTCAATAGTACTACATGGTAATTCAGATGTGTCTGCCAATTTGTTTTATCGGTTTGAGGGATCGTCCATTTTCAAAAATTGTGTAGGCTCTAACACCAAGAAATGTGAATTAAGCCATACGTGGCTCAAAGAGGTGCCGGAAATGTATACCGGAAATGTGGCACATGTGACGGAGCAAGCGGTAACCCTAGATGTACACCGGGTATGCCAAATGTATACCAACAACACCGGGTATACCGAAATGTATACCAAAGAGGTATACCGGAAATGTGGCACATGTGACGGAGCAAGCGGTAACCCTAGATGTACACCGGGTGACGTAGCGTGGGTGACCATTCGTATCAGTTTGTCCATTGGTCTCCGTTATTTGACAAATCAACGACTTCTGCTTTTTTTCCCCGACAGTCTTTTTTACTGAGTTTTTCATATTACCTGATCTGTGGATGAAGATGTCGAGTTTTCAGGCTCTTTGCGGAGAGATTGAAAACGTTGTGCTTGCACAACACAAAAAAAAATCTCCCCAAAAAATTATATCTGCATGTAAGATTGGTAACTCCCACGAACTATTCTCTTGTTTTCACTTATTCATTTATCAACTACAAACTTGGTAAGGTTTTGGAGTTAATAATCCTAAATCAAGTGATTTTTTTCCAAAATTCTTACTAATAACAAATATTGATGCACTCCTGGAAAAGTCAAATGTAAGGCCCCTCTACCCTAAGCTTATCACTTTTTTCTCCTCCTTAACACTTGATCTTCAACATTCTGTTGACCTTAAAATTTACGTGACTCCGTTTAATCCAGTCTTAGTCATCTTTTCTTAGACAACTTTTTTTTTCTTATCACCTATTAATTTTTTTGTTTGTCAATATGGCATTCATTTGTACACACAGGAGAAACGTACACCAAGGTAATATTGTTAAAGCCCATTATACAAGCATCATAAAACACCAAGCATCATAGCCAAAAGCAGCCAGGCAGTAAAAAAGCCACCAGCAGATTTATGAAAAAAAGACTTGAAAAGACAGGACACATATACATTGTAGAGTCTCAAGCTCTCCAAACGAATGCTACTACTAACAACCAGGGTTGCCACCCGGTGACAAAAGAAAATCACTAGATTTTAGTGATTTTCTTATTGATTTAGTGATTTTGTTCAATAATCTAGTGATTAATATGCAAATTTAGTGATTTTTTCTTTTGGCAGTTAAAAAAATCGCTAGAAATAGTGATAAATCACTAGGGATGGGAACCTTGCTAACAACTCTTTGCAGCACGAAACCACCTGAGGCCAGCAGAGCTACGCACGACCCTCTTCCGTCCTAAACTCCAAGTTTATATTAAGGCGAATACCATTTCTAATTCACTACAAAAGGAATTTTCCAGTTTCTAATCCAACAACTTGTTTGAAAAGGTGCTTGAAGAAACATGTATTACAAGGAAGACAAAGAACAAAAAGAATCCTTCTTTGGTTCCAAAATATCTTTCAAGGAGGCACACTTGTGCCTCTATAAAGAGGCGACCCACCACAATGTTAAGCGATTTCAGGTCCTAGAGGTCGCAGAGAGACGGCGGTAACCGCATTTTGTAGCCCAAGCTCAAAATAAGAAACTTGCAAAATTTCATCCTCCTCCGACTTTATCTTCATGGGGTAAACTGGGCCGGAAGTTTTGACCCTCCCACCACAGCCCCCCTTTAACGTTGTCAGATTGGGCTGAAATTTAGAGGTTAAGCTTTTCTAGGGCCCGGGAGCTTATCCTCGAAATTTCAGCTCAATCCGATCACTCCTTCCCTGTTTTCAAAAAACCAAATATAGCCACTTAAAATTCATTTCTTTTTTTTTCTTATCCACGCCTACAGGCCACAGTTGGCAACTGATCCGGGTGAATGAGGACTCATTCGAAGCAGAATTCGACCAGTTAGGGCCTTTTGATATTTTCAGACCGAAAAAATTATCCCCCGAATTTACATTTACGAAAAACCTCGTTTTCCTATAATAGCCCATGTTAATTTTTCTCACCACAACCCCCCTTTAACGTTGTCTGATCGGGCTGAAATTTAAAGGATAAGCTTTCCTGGGGCCTGGAAGCTTATTTTTGAAATTTCAGCTCAATTTGATCACTCCTTCCCTGTTTTCCAAAAACCAAATATCAAGTTTTGTGGGAATTTGCTTGCGTCAAAAATAGATTCCATTTACTAAATTCTAATCCCTCATTGACTTCTTCATAGTCAATCCCACATTTGCTAAACACTGTGAAATTTGGTTAAATTGATGTTTCTCCCCGACTTATTTAACATTAAAAATCGTTTTGAAATCGTTTATAGTTTTGAGATGTACACTTAGATTTATTATTTGACTTGAAGCGTCTATGGGTGTAAGCTAAAAAAAATTTGTCAAAACAGCAAAATCGGTCAGATCATGCCAACATTTCAATATACGTGGAAACAATCCAGAAAGCATGGGATTTTGTAAGACGAAAAGAGGTCCTCTACCGTGTAAAAGAGTAATCACAAAAGATAAAAGAAAAACAAAAGAGTGAAAAGAAAAGCTAGCTAGATGCAGGGTCGTCCCGGGGGGGGGGGGGGGGTGCCCCTCCCCCAATATTTTAGCATTCAGTAAAATTTTCGCCTAAGGTGAAAATTTTGGCAGAAATTGTTAAAAATCGGCCAAAATTTAGCAAAATTCTTGATTTCTACGGAAAATTCGGCATAAATCAGGTAGCGATTCGGTAAAATTTACGAAGATCACACCCCCCAAGAAACTGAGCCTGGGGACGTGCCTGGCTAGATTTATCAGTCAATTGTACTACATGCTAATTCAGATGTATCTGCCAATTTGTTTTATCGGTTTGAGGGATCGTCCACTTTCAAAAATTGTGTAGGCTAACTGTTTTTAATGGTCAATATGGCATTCATTTATACAAACAGGAGAAACGTACACTAAGGCTAGTTCTATGTTATTCGAAAGCTACAAGAAAGCGAATTATACAAGAAGATTTGTTAAAACACCAAGCAACATAGCCAAAAGCAGCCAGGCAGTATAAAAGCCACCAGCAGATTTATGAAAAAAGACTTGAGAAGACAGGACAAAGATGCATTGTAGAGTCTCAAGCTCTCCAAACGAATACTACTACTAACAACCAGGGTTGCCCCCCGGTGACAAAAGAAAATCACTAGATTTTAGTGATTTTCTTATTGATTTGGTGATTTTGTTCAATAATCTAGTGATTAATATGCAAGTTTAGTGATTTTTTGTTTAGGCACTAAAAAAATCACTCGAAATAGTTATAAATCACTAGGGATGGCAACCTTGCTAACAACTCTTTGTAGCACGGGGCCACCTGAGGCCAGCAGAGCTACGCACGATCCTCCTCCGTCCTTAAGTCCAAGTTTATATTAATGCAAATACCATTTCTAATTCACTACAAAAGGAATTTTCCAGTTTCTAATCCAACAACTTGTTTGAAAAGGTGCTGGAAGAAACATGTGTTACAAGGAATGCAAAGAACAAAAAGAATCCTTCTTTGGTTCCAAAATATCTTTCTCTTTTAAAAGACCTTGGAATATATACACTTTCCATTGCTTTCGTTTATTGTAAACTGCTCAAATCTCCCCCCTCTCTCTCTTCCCCTACCTCCTTTTCTCTCTTTTTTTTTGCTCTTTGCAAGGTATTGTTTAAGCAGCATATAAATGTTCCCCCACCTTTACAGGTTATGGATCCTTTGCGGGGATCAGGGCACTATATCTATTTTATATTTTTTTGTGTTTTGTTGGGAAAGTATATCTTACCTTATCTATCTTTATCTTATCTAATTTGCCTTGTATATATTATATTAAAGATAATATATTGATCCAATTATAATTGTTTTTTTATTCAAAAAACCACGATCTTATATTTGCCTTTTTATTAATCGGATCGACCAATCTACCACACTGTTACCGCTCATCTTAGGTATATCAAACAGTTCGTGGTAACGAACTGTAAGTAAGGAGCGACCCAGCTCAATAGCAACCGAAACTCTAAAAAACGGAATTTTGATACCAGTAGATAAATCAAAAGAATCGTTTTTTTATGCTGATTTCAAATATGTAAGTTTCATCAAATTTAGTTTAACCAATCAAAGGTTACGAGTCTGAAAAATTTGCCTTATTTTCAAAAAAGGGGGAAACACCCCCTAAACGTCATAGAATCTTAATGAAAATTGAACCACTAGATTCAGCGTAACAGAGAACCCTGCTGTAAATGTTTCAAGCTCTTATCTGCAAAAATGTGGAATTTTGCCTGTTTGCCAGAAGAAACGTCACGGGTGCGTGTTTTTTTTTTCCCAGGGGCCATCATATCGATGCAGTAGTCCTAGAATATCGAGAGAGGGCTCATTTGAACGGAAATTAAAAGTTCTAGTGCCCTTTTCAGTGACCAAAAAATTGGAGGGTAACTTAGCACATTGCCACGCTCTTTTTTTCCCAAAGTCACCAAATCAAAATTTCGAGATAGCCATTTTGTTCAGCATAGTCAAAAATCTAATAAATATGTCTTTGAGGATGACTTAGTCCCCACAGTTCCCGGGGGAAGGGCTGCAAGTTATGAACTTTGCCCATTGTTCACATGTAGTATTAGTTATTGGGAAGTATACAGACGTTTTCTGGAGGTATTTTTTCTGGGTGGTGGGACAGAGGAGGAGGTTACATGGGAGGATCTTTCCATGGAGGATGTTTCCTTGGGGGAAGGGACATTTCTATGAAGGGAGTGCCGGATTTCCCAGCATTATTTAAAAAAACGATCAGAATTTAACTAAAAAAACAATTTTTTTAACTGAAAGTAAGGAGCAACATTAAAAGTTCAAACGAACAGAAATAATTATGTATATGAGGGGGTTCGCCCCCTAGTCAATACCTTGCTCTTTACGCTAAAGTTTTTTATAGTACTTTCAAAAGAGCTATCTATTCGAGTGAAATGGCGTTTGTAATTCAGGGATTTGTAATTTGAACAAAAATTCCAATTTTAGCGTAAAGAGCGAGGTATTGTATAGGGGGCGAACTACCTCATATACCTAATAATTTCTGTTCGTTTTGAGTTTTAATGTTGCCCCTTACTTTCAGTTGAAAAAACTTGTTTTTTTTTATTTAATCAGAAGTAGTTGTGAAGCTTGCCGGAAGACAGGCATAAAAATACTTAAGTACGGCAGACTTACTCTTTTGTGAGGATTGAATACACCTCTTGAAATCCACCCTCCTTAAAAAAAATTTGGAAGTTTCAACTGTAAACCTTTAGCCGCAACACAAAGCGGTGGAGTTCCCAAAACTATGACTTTGGAAATATTCAACTACGAGGAGAGAAGACCCCCTCTCCTGTTAATCGAATCCTGTAAATCCATCAGCATCTGTAAAATAGTCTAATGTCATTTTTTTAACTGTCCAATTACAAATTTTACTAAAAATAGACGCATCTTCAACAAATTACTTTTTACTAACGAGAAAAGATACCCAACGCTAAATGTGAACCCTTGACCACCATAGCAGGATCCTATTGCTCTACTCACTGACCTAGCCGCGCTTGTCATTTAATTAAATAAAGAAAACAAGTTTTTTAAACTGAAAGTAAGGAGCGACATTAAAACTTAAAACGAACAGAAATTATTCCGTATATGAAAGGGGCTGTCCCCTCCTCAACGCCTCGCTCTTTACGCTAAATTAAAACAAAATTTTATTGTTTAAAAAAAATAGAGTTGTGAGAAAGTCAAACTTTAGCGTAAAGAGCGAGGCGTTGAGGAGGGGACAGCCCCTTTCATATACGGAATAATTTCTGTTCGTTTTAAGTTTTAACGTCGCTCCTTACTTTCAGTTTAAAAAACTTGTTTTCTTATTTAATTTCTGATTGTTTTTTAGTTAATGCAGCTTTTATTTTGGTTCACCGTCATTGAATAAGTAAACACAATTTGTTCCAATTCTTTAAAAATGACCCCTTAATCACAAAGGCCGTTAATTAGAATAAATAGCTCTTATGAAAGTACTAAAAAATCTTTGGCTTAAAGAGCGAGGCATTGACTAGAAGGTGAACCCAATCATATAGCTAATATTTTTTTGTTCGTTTTAAGTTTTGATGTTGCTCCTTACTTTCAGTTGAAAAACTTGTTTATTTATTTTTAATTTCTGATTTTTTTTAAATAATGATGAGAAATCCGGCGGCCCCTTCATAGCAATGTCCCTTCCCCCATGAAAACTTCCTTCATGAAAAGATCCTCCCATATAACCCCTACCCACCCCACCCCCCACTACCAGAAAAAATTACCCCTGAAAACGTCTGTATACTTCCCAATAACCAATAATATATGTTAACATTGGGTAAAGTTCATAACTTTCAGCCCTCCCCCTGGTGGCTTCGAGGGATTAAGTTATCCTAAAAGACATAGTTATAATATTTTCGACCATGCTGAGCAAAACGGCTATCTCGAAATTTTGATCGGGTGACTTTGGGAAAAAAATGAGCGTGGGAGGGGGCCTAGTTGCCATCCATTTTTTTTGGTCACTTAAAAAGGGCACTAGAACTTTTAATTTCCGTTCCAATGAGCCCTCCCACGATATTCTAGGACCACTGGGTCGATACGATCACCCCTGGGGAAAAAAAAAACAAAAAAAAAACAAAAAAACAAATAAACACGCATCCGTGATCTTTCTTCTGGCAAAAAATGAAAAATTCCACATTTTTGTAGATAGGAGCTTGAAACCTCTACAGTAGGGTTCACTGATATGCGGAATATGATGGTGTGATTTTCATTAAGGTTCTATAACTTTAGGGGGTCTTTCCCCCTTTTTCGAAAATCAGCCAAATTTTCTCAGGCGCGTAACTTTTAATAGGTAAGATTAAACTTGATGAAACTTATATATTTGAAATCAGAATTAAAATCTGATTCTTTTGATGTATCTATTGGTATCAAAATACCGTTTTCTAGAGTTTCGGTTACCATTGAGCCGGGTCGCTCTCCTTACTTACAGTTCGTTACCACGAACTGTTTGATTTTACACTTTCAATAGTTTTATTTATTAAAATAAACAGTTTCCTAGAAATGAGTTTCATCAGTAAGTTACATACACTTACTGATTATAAAAATAAATCAAATACTAAGCAAAGACTAACATCATGGAGGTAAGGTAGTTTTCCGCGGGAGGAGGTCTGTCTGCTGCTTCAAAAGTGACGTCTTAAGACCCAAATAGTTTTTAGGGTTTGTTAAGATTTTACCAAATCAGAAGTCATCATAAAGATCTCTTAGGGGCTTTTGCTTCCGATGCATAGGTATGAATTAATTTTTTTTTTATATAGACGTGAGGCCGAAAATATGTGTTTCTTGGCCACAGCCCCAAAAAACAAAAATTGCCTCCCTTCAATAGTTTCATGCTAGCTATGGCCATGATTTATATTATCGTCTATTACAAATTCGATTATTGATGACAGATTCTCAATTTTTTTTTTTAAAGTAAAAAATTTGCAAAAATAACACTTAAAATTGCACTTACCATGATCTTCAAAAGTGTTTCTCAGCACAAGCGAAAAACGTTAGAGGACAGTCTTCTAAAAGATTCAGATTGTCTACTGAGTCAAAATGTTTCCAGAAATTTAAGACCAGGAGAACAACACGGAAAAAAACAACACAAAGAGCTGTTTACCACCTAAGTCTCCCATCACTGACGGCAGAAACAATTTAAGGGATTAGGCACTATTTCAAGGTGTCTTTTTTCGCTTTTTAAGCTTTTTTGTTGAAACCAGTTCTAATTGGACTCAATCATTAATAAAATTACTCCCAAGTTGTCATTAAGTCTAGTAAAGGGAGGAGAGTCATTAGACTTGAGTAATTTATGAAATAATTACTAATTCTAAAGTTCTGACAATAAAGTTTAACTGTAATTATAAATTTAATAATTCTAATTCATAAAATTGGCAAAATTTGTCTTCTATAAAAATGAGTGTACTGATTTTTAGTCTGTTTTGCTTTGTTTCATTTGTCCTTTTAGTAGCGAACCTTGTCACCGCCTACTCGTCAAAAACTTTCAAAATTTCTGGTGTAAGATGGCAAATCGATAGAAACAAAATGTGCCGAATACACAGTTTTTTGGGTGGAAATATACCGAATATGCAAATCAAAAACACTTAAAAATATATCGCTAAATAAAGAGCCCAAATAGCAAAAATACTTCCAAATTGGCAACACTGTACTCACTGGCGACGCAATAGGCATGCAAACGGAGGAACGTGGCCCGATGTGGAACTAAAAACAGGCTCAGTGGCAGACTGCCATTTGTGAGGGCAGAGGGAGTGGAGATAGAGTTGGGTCTAGATGTTAAAATATGGCATAAAAATCATATGTAAGAAGATTCAGGGGGTGTCAATTTCTTAAAACTTGGGGTGATTGGGCAAGGATTTTGCAAAATGAGGATACATAATTTTTTTTCGATTTTTTGTCAATGACGGCACTAAAAACGATGCTTTCAAGTTCTAGGGACGGGAGAAGGAGGCAATCTCCCCTTGCTCCATCGTCCATTGGTTCCCCTAGTAAGATCGTAAAGAGGAGTCCGCATTCAAAGAACAAGTATTAATTGCAATATAGAGTTCTTTTTCGGGAACAAATTGGTGTAAGTGTAAACTAGGTACCGTATATTAGCAGAAGAAATGGACCAAATAAAGAGAAAAGTCCAGTAAAATCAGAGCAAAGTAAAACTGCAAACTTAAGTAGCTTAAAGTAGACTTAAGTGTATACTTAAGTATAACCTTAGGTACCGTACCTTATACTAGGTACCGTGCATTAGCAGAGGAAATGGACCAAATAAAGAGAAAAGTCCAGTAAAATCAGATCAAAGTAAAACTGCAAACTTAAGTAGCTTAAAGTAGACTTAAGTGTATACTTAAGTATAACCTTAGGTACCGTACCTTATACTAGGTACCGTACATTAGCAGAGGAAATGGACCAAATAAAGAGAAAAGGCCAGTAAAATCAGAGTAAAGTAAAGCTGCAACATATAATTAAGTAAAACTTGTAAATGATACATAATTAAAATAGAACACTGACAACAAAGTTTGGTAAACTTTAAACTTTCTTTATTATTTAATTTAAAATAGTCATTTGCAAATACCCATGATTAAACTTTGCAATCCAGGCACGTGCTAGTACAAAACTTCAAAGAAAATGTATTTGTTTTAAAATTACATATTTATCAATAGAACTAATAAAGTGAGGTTTAAATCAATTCCATTAACCCATAGGCTATATGATAACAAAATACATGCAGTTAGTGAAATATGTTTAGAAAACATGGCCAAATGGTTATGAAAACCTCCACGGGATCACTAGTGTTTTGTCCCCCCTAACAGTAAAACATAGGGGCTTCTGTATCTTATTACACATTTTCTTGATGTATACCTCTGACAGATAATGTTTAACCCCTTGGAGACAATTTAGATGAGAAGCCGGTCTTAAACTCTTCATTCCAAAGAATGTATTTATGCTACATCCGAAACATGAAGGAATTTTTAGAACTTTCATGTGCATTTGTCTTTGTCTGACTGAGATGTCATCCCAGCGATGTTTACGATATCAAATGACTCCCAATTTATTTTACACAGTCTTAATTTCGGGGAAAATTCCTTTTTTAATTTTTTTTTTCCAGCTGCTTCTCGCACTTCTCATTTCTTTTTGTGCGTCCTCCGTTGTAATCACAAGACAGTCATATAACTCAGTTTTATTTTATTCCTTTACTTTTAATTTCATAAAAACTTTTGATTTCATTCTTTTAGAAGATGTTTTGAAAACCGTCCTATGCTGTCTAAAATCAAAACGCAATTCAACAATAATTATATTTTGAGCTAAAGGCATTGAATTTGTCTTGCTATAACGATTGATGATGTTCATTTGATCGATCGATTGATTGATTGATTGATGACTCTTCACAATTGTTAAATTAAAAATTAAACAGCCTTTATTGGTACTGGCTTTGATATACGGCATGCCAGCTACTCTGCAGTTTCTCCTGACAGGGGGGCAATGTTATCCCCCCCAAGCAAACACCCACAGGAAAAAAAATAGTACTAGATGATGCACCCAGAGACAAGAGCACCTCCTTACTCACCTAGCAACACCACTGGCCGTAAGAAGACGCGGAAGTGCCGGTAAAGTTAATAAACTCAAGTTTTATGGATTATTTCTACACATAAAGATGATTCGGTACTTATGCATTATATGTTACACACGAAAGAAGTCAAGTTTGATTAATGCTAATGAAATAAAATAAAATAAAAATATAATAGTTCAGAAATAAATTTGGGCTATATATTTGCACATTAGGGGGGGGGGGGGTAAAGCATAGTATATATCACAGTTTATATAATTAGCAGTATGATCATTCTCTATCTCGCCCATTATGAAAACCCGGACCGGGGTGCGAGTGCTCCGGAGAACGTTTTAGCAGATATAAACATAGGCGAAGTCAGATTAGCGGGAATGCAGGTTAGTCTGTTTCCGTCTGTTTCCATCAAAGTGCATTGAAACAAACGGAAATAAAGCTAATGCAGAAACAAGCTAATGCAGACAGGCAGAAATAAGTGGGAGGAGCTTTTTGTTCACGAAGACCAGAAATGATCTGTGATAAGCTTACTGGTATATTCTGTCTACTGTGGTATATATTAAATACTTGACCTAAACATAACCTAGGTACCTTTCCCTCCCTAAGCCCCAAAAAACAATAGTTTAAATATTGTAAACGCAATGAGAAACCACGCTTTGCGATGTATTTCTCTATTGAAATACCCGTTTGACTGGTTCCCTTTAGTGTTTCTCGATACAATATACAGCGGTGTGTAACATATAATGCATAAGTACCGATGATTCACATACTACAATTAAAGGCAGAACTAATACAAAAGTTTTAAAAGGACATAGGGAATCTAAATGTGTATGAGCAAGTTCAAACTTAAAGTCCAGTTTTTGCAGCTAATTCCTGGCAACAATGACGTAAAACAGTGGCAACAGTGACATAATGAAAACAAGCTGGATATTTTTCTATGTCATTTGTCGGACTTCAAACAGAGGTCTTTGTCTATATTATTGAGATACAATGACAAAAAATTGACCACAAACTAATAACAAAAATATTCAGTTTGAACAACTTCGAAGCCGATTTTATTTTTCTGCAACACTTCTATATAGGATATCTAAATTTTGTTTTAAATAAAACGCTTCATTGTGCACAAGACGGACAGCAATGGACCCTTTGATGATTAATTAAAAAAAAATTTTCCAAAAAATAAGCTTTTCAAAGAAAAGTAATGAACTCGATTAAACAAAAAATGAGCAAAAATAAATACCAAGCGTGAAACTACCACGAATCAGCATCAATAAATAAATGAAACCCAAAACGAACAGAAATTACAATATACAACCGAGTCAAACTTAAAACGAGCAGTAATTAACATAAGTTGGGCGCAAAACCCCTATGCCTTCCCAGAGCCAGAACAAAGTTTTCACTTTACTGAAAAAATATAAATGTTTTTACTCTTATAACTTTAATAAATCAAATAATATAAACACTTTGAAAACTAAATATCAGTATATGTACATTAAACTGACAATGCACATTCATTTGTATTTTTTTCAATAAAGTGCAAAATATGTTCTGGCCTTGGGAAGGCAAAGGGGTTTTGATCCCAACTTATGTTAATTTCTGCTCGTTTTGAGTTTGACTCGGTTATTTATTGTAAGTTCTGTTCGTTTTGGGTTTCATTTATTTATTGATGCTGATTTGTGGTAGTTTCACGCTTGGTAGATCATTTGATTTTATTTTTCCCCATTTTTTGTTTAATGGAGTTCTTTACTTTTCTTTTGAAAAACTTATTTTGTGGAAAAAGTTTTTTTGAATTTATTTCTGTTCATTTTATATTGACATAGTATTTTCAGGGAAAAAGAAAATAATACCTTAAATCTTTTCGTTTTTTTAAAGACTTTATAGTTTGGCCTGCTATTTGTATGCTGGAGAAAAAGTTTCAGTAACTTTTAACAACATACATCCTTTTAAAAATCCGGACACAAATAGTAGTGTTTAATTTAGTTTCATACATCCTCTAGTTGACCTGAAATGGAAAACTTGATACCATTCGCAAAAAAATCTGTTTACTTTCTTTGATAGCTTGGATACACTTACGCTATTTAATTTGGTTAAGCTTTAAGACCAGAACTAGCCCCGAAAGTTTGTACATAGTACCCTCAGTCGTTCTTGGGATACTGCTGAGATGCCTTATTCTTATTGGGAATTAGCATTAACACAGTGCATTTTGATTTAATGTTAAGGCAACATTTATTTTTAAACATAATGGGCAAATGGGAGGGTGGGCGCGGGAGGGGGATTTGTTGCTATCCAATCATTTTCGACAATTACAAAAGGACATCAGCCCTTTACATTTTCAATCGAATGAGCCCTTTTCGAAGTTCCTTCGACAACTCCTTCGATACGAAGTGCCCTAGTCTAAATAAAAAAAAAAAAAAAAAAAATATATTATACCCACATCGATCTTTACTATAAAAATGTCAAGCCTTCCAACCATTTTTGACTATTAAAAAGGGCACTATGCCTTTCGATTTCCAATCGAATGAGCCCTTTTTGAGTTTCTACGACAATGCTTTCTATAAACACCTCATATGCCCCCAGGGCATAAATTACAACCCTTACACTAAGGGCTGTTAGGGTGGTTGTCATCCTCTAAGACCTAAGTTCCAGAATTTTCAACTACGTTAAACAAAATGGCTATCTCAAAATTTTGATTGTATGTGTTTAGTGAAATGGGGGACGTGAGAGGGGTGTTAGTCACTCTCCAATCACTTTCAACTAGTAAAAAAGGCACTAGCCCTTTCAATTTCCAATCAAATGAGCCCTTTTGAAGTTTCTACGACAACGATTTCAATAAAAATCTTATATTCCCCAAGGGCATAACTTACAACCCTTGCCCTGAGAGCTGGGGGGGGGGGGTTGTCATCCTAAAAGACCTAATTTCCAGAACTTTCTACTACGATGAACAAAATGGCTATCTGAAAATTTTGATTGGATGTATTTGGGCAAATGGTGGGCGTGAGAGGGGGGTTAGTTACCCTCCGATCTCTTTCGACTATTAAAAAGGGCAATATCCCTCTGAATTTCCAATTGAGTGAGCCCCTTTGAAGTTTTTACGACAACTCTATCTATAAAAACCTCTTATGACCCCAGGACATAACTTACAACCTTTGCCCTAGGGGCTCTGGGGGATTTGTCATCCTTAAATACATAATTTCTAGAACTTTCAACTACGTTGAACAAAATGGCTATCTCTAAACTTTGATTGAATGTTTTTGTGGAAATGGTAGGCGTGAGAGGGGGTTAATTACTCTCCACTCACTTTCGACTATTAAAAAGGGCAATTTCAATTTCCAATCAAATGAGCCCTTTTTGAAATTTCTACAACAAACTTTCTATATAAACCTTATATTTCCCCAGGGCATAACTTAACACCCTTGCACTGAGGGCTCTGAAGGGGTTATCATCCTAAAAGATCTAATTTCCAGAACCTTCAACTACGTTGAAAAAAATGGATATCTCAAAATTTTAGTTGCCCTTCAATCACTTTCGACTATTAAAAAGGGCAGTAGCCATTTCAATTTGCAATTGAATGAGCCCTTTTTGAAGTTTCTAGAACAACTTTCTATATAAGCCTCACATGCCTCCAGGGCACATTTTACAACCCTTGCCCTGATGGCTGTGGAAGGGAGGGGTTGTCATCTTTAAAGCCCTAATTTCCAAAACTTTCAACTACGTTGAAGAAAATGGCTATCTAAACATTTTGGTCGGATGTGTTTGGAGAAAAGGTGGGCGTGAGAGGGGGGTTATTTGCCCTCGAATCACTTTTGACTATTAAAAAGGGTACTAGTCCTTTGAATTTCCGATCGAATTGGCCCTTTTTCAAGGTTCTGCGACAAAGATTTCAATAAAAACCTTATATGCCCCCAGGGCATAGCTTATAACCCTTGCACTGAAGACTGTGGGGGGGGGGGAGTGTCCTGCTCATTGGTATAACTTCCTGATCTTTAAACTGCGTGGAAAAAAATGACTATCTCAAAATTTTGATTGGATATATTTGGGGAAATGGTGGGCGTGGAAGGGGTGTTAGTTTCCTTCCAACCACTTTCGACTATTAAAAAGGGCACTAGCCATTTCAATTTCCAGTCGAATGAGCCCTTTTTGGAGTTTCTACGACAACGCGTTTTATAAAAACCTTATACGCCCCCAGGGCATAACTTACATCCCTTTCCCTGAGGGTCGTGGGGGGGGTTGTCATCCTCAAAGACCTAATTTCCCGAACTTAAAACTACGTTGAATAAAATGGCTATCTCAAAATTTTGATTGTATGTGTTTGGGGAAAAGGTGGGCGTGAGAGGGGGGCTAGTTACTCTCCAATCACTTTCGACTATTAAAAAGTGCACTAGCCCTTTGAATTTCCAGCCGAATGAGCCTTTTTTGAAGTTTCTACGAAAACGCTTTCTATAAAAAACCATATATGTCCCCAGGGCATAACTTACAACCCTTGCCCTGAGGGCTGTGGGGAGTGTCATCCTCAGAAACATAATTTGTATCTGGAAATCAACTACGCTGAACAAAATGGCTATCTCAAATTTTGATTGGATGTGTTTCGGGAAATGGTGGGCGTGGAAAAGGTGTTACTTGCCTTCCAATCACTTTCGACTATTAAAGCCACTCCAATTCTAATTGGAGGGCACAAGCCACTCCAATTTCCAATTGAATGAGCCCTTTTCGAAGTTTTTACGACAACTTTTTCGATACGAAGTGCCCTGGTCTAAAGGAAAAAAGTAATAGATAACACATTTTGCCAACATTGTTCTTATATGCCCCCAGGGCATAACTTAAAACCCCTGCCCTGAGGGTTTTGGGGGAGTGTCATCCTCAGAAACATAATTTGTATCTGGAAATCAACTACGCTGAACAAAATGGCTATCTCAAAATTTTGATTGGATGTGTTTTGGGAAAAGTTGGGCGTGGAAGGGGTGTTAGATGCCTTCCAATCACTTTCGACTATTAAAAAGGACACAAGCCACTCCAATTTGCAATCGAATGAGCCCTTTTCGAAGTTTCTACGAAAACTCCTTCGATACGAAGTGCCCTGGTATGGAAAAAGAAGAAAACAAAAAAAAATAATACATTGTGCCAACATCGTTCTTTATTTAGGCAGCGCGATTTCGCTTTCTATGATATGGGCACAAAGACACGGAAACACCGGAATGAACAAAAGAGCGGGTAAAAAGGTAAAGTTATTTGGCTTCCTTTTGGTACATAAGCTCGAAGAGAGGCATGATTATCTTAAGAAAAAACCTCAAAAAAATAAGCTAATGGAGTTAAGCATACCTTTCAACACAGAAGTATATGGTAGGGCGGAGAGTCGAACCTCCAGTAATCTCACTTTTTTTCTCATAGTTTTCTCCTTAATTTGAGCTACCATGACGCTTGTACCTCTCCGGAGTCTTATACTGTCCCATTTTACCGATAATTCTGTACACTTTTCACAGAGTTTGCCTTTTTTGTGCTCTTCAGAATTTAGCCCCTCCCCCTGAAATAAATTTCAGGCGTACTTCTTCCATAGGTGCCCCATCCCCATCCCTATATTATAGAAAATTGTATGCGAAATATGGAATTTTATGCTGTTAATTAAAAAAAAATAATATGTAAAAAACGATAGAAAAAAAAACAACCGTGAATCTATTTTGGCAAAGGTGGTATTTATAAAATTTCGATGCCGCTTAGACAACGTCCTGTGGTGGCACCTATGTCCAGTAGTGCCACAGGACAACTAATGTCCTGTGGTTTTGCAGTGGGTTTGATAACAGCTTACGGGACCCAGAGTTTTAACCCATCTGTAGCAACACACTGTAGGGCCGACGCAAGGACCTTAGTTGTAAAGCAGTGTCGGTAATCCTACACACAATATAATTAATGGGATACCATCATTCCGTCGTAGAAATTGTGCCATGAATCATGGCACAAAAAAGAAAGGGAAATTCGATAAATCGATGGATGACTGTAGGATATGAAGGTTCGTTTTGAAGACCATGGAAGTTCATGAGTAGTCGGAAAAGGTGCGGCACAGCTGCTTTGTACGAACAAGCAAAGATGCTATTTTAAAGCATTGTCCTGCAGGCTAAAGAAGAACCAGGGAAGGTTGTTACCGAAAAAGTTCATGCTAGAGGATTGAAACTTTCACGAATTGATCTACAACCCAAATTAGTGTCCTCAGTGGCGGATATACGGGGCAATTTTAGGGGTTCATGACATTTCGCAGAAGGCCAAATGTTACACTAATTACTGGGTGGAGGGATAAAAACACAAATGGGAGAAACCAAGTTTTACTGGCCTTCCCAAATATTGATTTTTTATCCACTCTTGAGTGTCTAAGGGGATGTTTCAAGCCCTTTTATCCACTCCCTCCCTAGTTATGAGGAGAATGAAAAGGGAACAGTGCTGTTCCTGCAACATGATAACGAAGAAAAGCCGCAAGATTGAAGACCTACTCGGAATTCTGTTGCTGTTTGCTTATGTGCTCGAAAAGAAACACCATGTTTTCCAAGCATTGTAGCTAGTAAAATACTACTACTACTACTACTACTAACAACTCACCGCAGCACAAAGTTGCCTGAGGCCAACACAGCTACGCACACTCCTCCTCCATCCCAATCCATTCAAAGCCTCCCTTTTTACACCCGCCGCGAAGTTCCCATTTCCTTTAGATCTTTCTTTATGACGTCCTCCCAACCCAGACGAGGACAAACTGCTTTCCGTATAGTCCTACACGGTTGGCCGAAAAGAACAATCTTCGGCAATCTGTCATCCTTCATCCGCACAACGTGCCCTAGCCACCGTAACTTTTCTTTCATTGTAGCCCTAGAGAGCGGTATTGAAACAGATTTTTTGTATAGCCTATTGTTTGAAATACGGTCAGTCAGCCGGGTGCCCAGAACAATCCTTAAGCAATTTTTCTGGAAAACATCTAGCAAATCTTCATCCGCTTGTCGGAGCGTCCGTGCTTCAGAGCCATATTTGACCAATGTCAGCACTGTAGCTTCTAACATTTTAATCTTGGTTTGCAGAATTATCTTCCTATTCTTCCAAATTTTTTTTTTAAAATGTTTAAAAGCACCCTGAGCTTTGACTATTCTGCTTTTAACATCTTCACTGCTCCCACCATCTTTACTAATAATACTACCAAGGTAAGTGAAGCTGCCCACCCGATCAATCCTTTCATTACCCAACGTCGCCTTTTCATCTTCACTTATTCCTAGCCTTAGTGACTAAGTCTTCTTGACATTAATTTTCAAACCTATTCTAGTACCCTGAACTCGCAAACCTCTAAAACTTCATTCATTTTGCTCACACTTTCATCTAGGAGGCTTAAATCATCAGCATAATCTAATTCCAGGAGACTTTTTCCTCCCCATTTGATTCCGTGGTCTCCCGTTGCCTTTCCTGTGCTCCTTAAGACAAAGTCCATCAAAATAATCTATATAAAGGTGAATAGAACACAACCCTGCTTAACTCCTGATTTAATACAAAACCAGCTGCTAACCTCATTTCCTACCTTAACCGCAGCAGTGTTATTCTCGTACATAGCACTAATCACTTTAATGTATTTGTCTGGTACACCATACAAGGATAAAACGTTTACTAAAGCTCTTCTATCGACATTTTTGATCGCTTGCTCATAATCTATAAAACTGAGGACCAAAGGTGTTTGAAAACTCAGGCACTTCTTAATTATTAGCCTAAGAGTGAAAATTTGGTCGACACCTCCTCTACCTTTTCTAAAACCGCACTGTTCTTCTCTTAAAACTTTGTCTACGGCATCTCTCAGTCTAAAAAGTATCACATTACTAAGTATTTTACTACCTACAGAGACCAGACTAATGCCTCGATAATTACCACACTCACTTTTATCACCTTTCTTATAAAGTGGCTTAATTAAGGTTTTACTAAAATCGTTAGGTACTTCCCCTTTTTCAAAAATCATATTCATAATCTTCAGCAACTTATTTCTAACCTCAGAGCCACCATATTTAAGAAACTCATTTACCACCCTATCAGCACCTGGAGCCTTATTGTTTTTTAATCCTTTTAGTACTGTCGCTAATTCCTCCTCACATAACAAATCTTCCTTCACAACCAAGGTACCACAAACTTTTTCATTTTCCTCTATATCTTTTCCTGCAACTTTATCTCGGTTAAGCAAATTCGCAAAATGTTCGGCCCATCTCTCTTTAGTTTTTTCCTTATCGCTAATTGCGGCCCCATTCCTATCTTTAACTGGGCCAAGTCCGGATTGGATTGACTACTCCTTCTCAATTTGTTAACATGCCAGTACAATGTTTTACTATTATGCCGTCTAGCTGCATCTTCCAGATCCTCAGCAATTTTATCCATGGCCTCCATTTAACACCTCCTTAGTTAATATTTTAATGCTTTCTCTACTTTCTTTACATTCTTTTTGTTTTCATATGATCACTCAGAATTATCACTGAGTGAAGAATTATCACTCAGATAATTCTTGTACAAGTTCTTTCTCCTTTCTATTAAACATAAAGCTTTTTCACTAATATTCTTAGCAGCAGTTCTAGCTTTCTTCCCTAAGACACTTTCAGCAACTTCACAAATTATTTTTCTAAAATTATTGCAACCATCTTCCACATTATCAAATTTTAAACTATGAAGTTTAGTATTCAACTGTTCCTGGAAAGTTTCTCTCAAATTCTCATCCTGGAGTCTACCAACATCATAACTTCCCGGGAGGTAGTTACCCTTCCGATATTTCAGCTTTAAATTAACCCTTGACATTACTAGATGATGATCTTTACTTTCAACATCAATAACGGCACTCCTATATACCCTAGTATCTTGCATTGATCCTGCCAGTCTTCGGTTTACTATAACATAATCAATAAGGTTTGCTGTCTTACCATCACGTGAATACCATGTTAACTTATGAGCCATTTTATGACCAAACACCGTATTGGTTATAACTAGATTATTATACCTAAAAAATTGCAAAAGTCTGTATCCATTACTGTTTTTTTTCCTACACCAAATTTACCGAGGCTAGGATACCATATATCCCTAATTCTACCGACCTGGACGTTAAAATCTCCCAGTAAAAACATCATATTTCTACCTGGGACCCTGTCTATTTGCTCCTGTAACTGTAAGTAAAATTCATGGGAGTCACTAGTATCTCCATCAGTCGGTTCTAAAGGGGCGTATACTACTATAACTGATACCCTGAACTTTTTAGTCATAAAATGAGCAATTAGTATTCTATTATTAATACCTTCCCAGCCTAAACAAGACTTAGCAGCTTCCTTTTTCATTATGAACCCTACTCCCTGTCTATGTAACCCATCCTTCCTGCCTGAGTAAACAAATTTTATATCACCTAATTTCATGCTTCCTACCCCTGGGATATGAGTTTCTGAAACTCGTAATAAATCCAGTTCGAATCGTCTGAATTCGTCAGTCAAAATGTCGATACGATAGTCATTTTTTAACGACGTAACATTCCAAGTTCCAATTTTGATGTTCTTTAAATCATTGAAATTATTTTCGCCTCAGGAAAAGCAATGATCCCGGATACCAGTTCAGGACGGGGATTACATATCTTCTCAAGTCTACACCGAAGTGCTTAAGCCAGCTTAGAACCGGACAGCAAGAAGTCCCTGGGACCTCCATGAATTGAGGCTTTGTGCAATCCTGGGCCCATCTTGGTCACAACACGGTTTTCAGCACTTGGCGATGCTCTTCTATCAACAAGAGTCGAAATCCTGCACAGACAATCTCAAGCCTATTACCTCCGACTCATTATATATTCATGCCTATAAATATTATGCCTGAGTAAACAAATTCTATATCACCTAATTTCATGCTTCTACCCCTGGGATATGAGTTTCTGAAACTCTTAATAAATCCAGTTCGAATCGTCTGAATTCGTCAGTCAAAATGTCGATACGATAGTAATTTTTTAACGTCGTAACATTCCAAGTTTCAATTTTCATGTTCTTTAAATCATTAAAATTATTTTCGCCTCGGGAAAAGCAATGATCCTGGATACCAGTTCAGGACGGGGATCACATATCTTCTCAAGTCTACACCGAAGTGCTTAAGCCGGCTTAGAACCGGACAGAAAGAAGTCCCTGGGACCTCCATGAATTGAGGCTTTATGCAATCCTGGGCCCATCTTGGTCACAACACGGTTTTCAGCACTTGGCAATGCTCTTCTATCAACAAGAGTCAAAATCCTGCACAGACAATCTCAAGCCTATTACATCCGACTCATTATATATTCATACCTATAAATACTATGCTACTACGGGGAGGCAGCCCATAATAGATAAATTAGCTAGGAAGAGGTTTTTCAGCCCGAAGACGCCCGTCAAAGCATACCAAGCCCATTAGTCAAAATCCAGTGCGCATGCTGTGTCGTTTATTAGGCTATAATTTCCTTGAGGGGTGCCACTCTTCAAGTGGGAATAGAGTTGACCGCAAGGTCCCCAGTCTTGCAGGTACCCCGAAAGGGTCGAGGCAGCCCTTTGCAGAGGCCGTTGTCCATAGATCTGGATATTACGCCCTGCCGCAGTTGTTCTCCTATAGAGGATCCTCCCGCGATGGTGTTCTGCATCATCATGCAATTTAACCCGTTACTGGGAGAAGGTTTGCAACTCATGGGAATTGTGGCCAAACCCGTGGGACCTTTTGAGTGAACATTTGAGGGGCCTTCTTCCTCCTCCGCCTGTATTTATGACCCCGGGCGAGAATGCCCAGTTTCTATTATGGACCCCAAGGGACAAGGTCCCACCCTGGTCCGTGCCTCCTATGGAGGTACCATACATATCCGTAGGGCTTTCCTCTATCGCCACCTGGGGAAACGCTGAATGTCCTGGGGGAGGCCATGAACATAAGAATGAAATTAATTAAAAATATTGTTTTTTTAACATGGAGAATGATATAGTCTTCTGTATGACCTTCTAAACACCAAATTATTATAGAGAAGTATAAATAAAGTTATACAGAAGACTCTTTGGTTTTTTTATTTAACTTAACTCAACATTAGCTTGTAAAACTAATGTCTAGCCTGTTTTATTGATTTACTTCAACATTAGCATGTAAAACTAATGTCTAGACTAATTTATTGAGTTACTTCAACATTAGCTCGTAAAACTAATGTAAGAAACTAATGTAAAATTAATGTCTAGCTGAATTTATTGATTCACTTCAACATTATCTTAAAAAACCAATGTAAAACTAACATCTAGCCTAATTTATTGATTTACTTCAACATAATGGTTGATTTACTTCAACTAATGATCACCTTAAAAGTATACTAAGTATCACGTTTAAAGGCTTTGTTATAGCCTTGGCCAGAATATCTTGGCCCCCACACAAATTAAAGCGCTTTTAGACTAGAAACTAATTAAAAAACTTTTTCCATAAAATAAGTTTTTCAAAGAAAAGTAAAGAACTCCATTTAACAAAAAATGAGCAAAAATCAAATCAAATAATCTACCAAGTGTGAAACTACCACAAATCAGCATCGATAAATAAATGAAACCCAAAACAAACGGAAATTACAATTATTTACCAAGTCAAACTCAAAACGAGCAGAAATTAACATAATTTAGGCGCAAAACAGTAAGGAGGCCTCAGAAGGCACAGGGCGAACACCGTGCTACCATATATAATTGAGTCTAACGCTGAATTTACATAATTTATTCAAGGATTATTGATCCACGAAGGGGGACAGATTTCTGAGAAATTGATTGCATAATCGACTAGGACAAGAGGGAAAGTAGATTTCTGGGAAATTGATTACATAATCTGACGGTGAATTACTGATTATTACGGGAACAGGATCACGTGTCTCATTCTAAGGCAATCAGGAAAGTTAAGTAAGGTTTCCCATTACATCACAATTCGTCCTTGAGATTTTGTATATAACGGACATGCGTTGTGGCTAAATTATCATACAGTTTTAAGACACCATGGATAAAGCATTGAATATTGATGAGTTGGAAACTTTGGCTTATAATGTGAGTTTTGTTTAGTAAATTTTCTTAGTTTATTTACAAATAAAATCATTTTACATAGTCCCCCTCCATTAAATTCAAATTCAGGGTATACCCCCTCCCCCCACAATACAAGCTCCACCATGTAATGTTTATAGTCGATAGAAAGCATAAAATACACTCTTTTTTACCATGTAAACCCCATCCTCCCTTCCCTCCCCTGTTTACGACTTTAATTCTTTCATTGGAAATTATTCTGTTTTTTTTATAAATTTATTCTTTCTGTACCCTACCTAAAAGTGACAGCCAACTTTCTCTCAAATCTTAATATACTGACCCCCTTATGACACTAAACCGCTAAGATTTAAACAGGGATAATTTTTGAATCATGTCAAGTGCATCCTGCTTGTTAATTATACTTGAATTACGATAGCGGCTTAGCAAAGGGTTCGCTGATAAGGATACTTTTCCCCGTCAAATTCAAAATAGTTTCACACGAAAAGAGATTGCCGTTAATTAAGCTTTCAAGGCTACAGGCTTTGCGAAATTCTAAGTTGTATGGAAGAGGCAAACGAGTTATTTCCGAAATTAATGCCTAACAAATATTTTTAGGACATTATGTAAAAAAGGGGGGAATTATGTAAAAGGGGGAGGAGGATGCTAACAGCCCTTTAGAGTGCATATTTTTTAGATACATCTTGACATGTCTCGCAGGAAAACGAGAGCCATTATTCTTCTTTTCTAGCTTTCTTTCGATAAAGTTTCTTTTATATTCCCAGGAGGGAACGTGAAAACTGTGGTTTTTTAACTTTGATACACAAGGCTAGAAAGAAAAGTCTTTAATTTAGGGGAGTGGGGTTACATGAAGTCTATATTAAGTGTAAATTGAATGGCATTTTTACCTATGATCGCAAATTTTAGGCCTATTCGCTGGGTTAACGATCTTTTTTATCTAATTTAAAGCACATAGACTGGAACTGTATTAACAAGTCTATATCTAAATACCCCCTGTCTCTTGAGCTTATAACGCATCGAAAGTTATGCTATGGGTTTGTAGCCTACGGAACTATCTAAATTATTATCTACCATTTTGAGTACTCAATGTTTATATGGGGGGGGGGAAGGGGCAATGCCTCGCTTCTAACACCTTCGTTGTAAGGTGAAAACAAACTGTTTCTTCGCCTGAAAAGTAAGGGGGGGGGGAATCTTTGTGCAGACATGTACCCTCTTTTGACAAGAAAACTAATGTGGTCATTCCGACACGCAACACTGAAGTTTAGTGTTTGGTTAGCTTTTAATTATACCATATTTATGGATAACTAGTTTGAGATCTATATTTTAAATAATTGTATTGGATTTGATGCAGTTGTTGAATCTAAAGAATAATGCTTTTTTAAAAAAATTTTCTAAATGGTAAAAATAGAAACATTGATTTCTATCCTAAGGCTACAGACTATTGATTGTCAAGGTTTATTTTTCACAAGTTGTCGAATAAAAACGTTTGATTTCTAAGCCTAGTATATTTCTAGCTAATTTTTACTTTTTGCTTTACTGAAAAGGGTGAGGGGCTTCTTTGGGATAAATGTTTTCTAGACAAAATTATGCCTGACAGTAAATTCTGGTTAGGAGCGGGGGGGGGGGGGGTAATGATTTTTCTTCTGTAAAAAGGGGAATCGTTATTCCATATTTAAGGACAATTTTGAGAAATGCGTGATTTTTCTTTGTAGCTTCATCTTTCAAAGGTCGGAAAGCTGAAATGAGGAAAGCGTACATGAAACATTTTTGACCTGTTTCAAAACAGATTCGTTTAACACCTTTGCAACCCTCTAAATCTGGGTTATGTTTTAAAACTATAGACCCCTCAGATGCCCCACCCCCTCTTAAAATAAAATCTTTTTTAAATTTACAAATATTAACGCTTAAATTTTCAATAAATAAAACTACAGACCCATTCCCATTTTCGCTATAATTTTCGAGATGCTTAATAATGTGGTCTATCCAATCCATAAGAACTGATTCGTAATTTTCTAAATGTGGATAGACCACTTGCATCTTAGTATGTACATAATGGCAATAAACCTCGCTTTTACCTTCATTTAAATAGAATACTCTTAAAACAATTGAAACCTTAATTGAATCTCTACCCCCCCCCCCCCCACAACTGAATCTGGTTTTCTACTAGTGCACGAATTGTATATACATATTCATGGAAAATTTCTATAGGGTCAAATACAAAGTTACCCCCCATAAGCGAATTAAAAGGGTCCCCAAAAGTCGCAGTGTAGACAACTAGTGTATTTAAAATTGAATTTGACAGCTGAAAGTCACGAAAAAGCCATAAATTGGGTATTGTCACCTTCCTCCTCCCCCTCTTGTATATTATCACCACCCCTCCCCCACATTGTTCAATAATAGGGTTGTTCGAGGCCATTCCATTAGTTTGAAGTGTGTTCATGTAATCAGTGGGGGGAGGGTTCCCTGTTAATTCATTGGAAAAATCCTCTAAAAGCTGTAAAGTATTCAGACTCAAGTCTCCCTGCTCAACAGCGCTACTATCTACATAAAATAATCAGTTAAAAAATCATCAATATTATCTGGAATTTCGTTAATGATACCATCCCATGGTGAATTGTTTCAGACCTCCACAGGCGCGTCTTCTTCTCCAACTGACGAGCAGGGAGGAGATGGCGAATATGGAACCAATGTAACCTATAAAAGAAAATAGGTTATTTTCAAAGTGTCTAAATCACCCTATTTTTAAAATTGGATTATTATTTACGTATTATTTAAAACGTGCTTAGTAGCAGTAGCAGTATGCACATAGTAGCATTTGGTTAATTTCCTGTTCCCTACTCTATATATTCTGAAAGCTCCAATTTAATATAATCTAAAAGATGACATAGTAGGTTTTGATTTTGTTCAAACAACACCTCAAAAAATTTCATATTAATACTCTATCTGCTTTGCAAAAAACCGGGGTCTTTACTTGATTTGAAATGGATAGCCTATCCTTTTCAGACCATATCCTCTCATGATATACAACTTATTCCAATAGAAAATTGTTTTTATAATATTTGTAGAAGCAAGATTAAGCATTCGTTAATAAAGTAGTTTATATCGCAAAGATTTTGCTACTTACTATGGGAAATTATGACCGGAATATAGTGCCTTTTTATTTGGCTTCACTAAGAGAATTTAGCAGGGTGAATGTGTGCAATAATTAAACAATTCAAAGGGAGAAAGCTATATTTCTTTTAGGAGAAAAATACCTTTTAATATCTCTGTCACACTTTTACTGTGTTGAAAGATGGTGAAATGAAAAGCCTAAAAAAAGATTGAAGAAATAGATAGATATTTTTATAACCAGATAGAAAGTATAGGTAAAAATGCTTACATTTCAATATCCCAGCTGGACTTGTGTGCCAGATGGTCCTGGGAACGTCTGCTGGAGGATGGACGGGGAAGCAGTATCAATGTTTTGCATCGATGTTGTGGCGGTGGCAATGTCCCTGGCTTGTACAGATGACCCAGCGGTGTTCATCATCCTGTGAGAAGCCGGCCATTCTCTTTTCGATTTTTGACCAGACTGTATTGCTGCGTGCATGGAGGACACAGGGGGCTGGTAAAGCATGGCCCTGGATGGCTCAGCTATCTCCAGTTATTGCATTGGAGTAGCAACATTAGCCTTAGCTCTCTTTTGAGGGGGAGGCACGCATTTCTCAAAATTGTCCTTTAAAAAGAAGAAAAAATTTAGTATGGAATAACGATTCCCCTTTTTACAGAAGAAAAATTAGTACTCCCCCCCGATCCTAACCAGAATTTATTGTCAGGCATAATTTTGTCTATAAAGCATTTATCTCAAAGAAGCCCCTCACCCTTTTCAGTAAAGCAAAAAGTAAAAATTAGCGAGAAATATACTAGGCTTAGAAATCAAACGTTTTTATTACACAACTTGGGAAAAATAAACCTTGACAATCAGTAGTCTGTAGCCTTAGGATAGAAATCAATGTTTCTATTTTTACCATTTAGAAAAAAATTTAAAAAAAGCATTATTCTTTAGATTCAACAACTGCATCAAATCCAATACAATTATTTAAAATATAGACCTCAAAATAGTCATCCATAAATATGGTATAATTAAAAGCTAATCAAACACTAAACTTCAGTGTTGCGTGTCGGAATGACCACATTAGTTTTCTTGTCAAAAGAGGGTACATATCTGCACAAAGAATCCCCCCTTACTTTTCACGCGAAGAAACAGTTTGTTTTCACCTTACAACGAAGGTGTTAGAAGCGAGGCATTGCCCCTTCCCCCCCCCCCCCATATAAACATTCAGTACTCAAAATGGTAGATAACAATTTAGATAGTTCCGTAGGCTACAAACCCATAGCATAACTTTCGATGCGTTATAAGCTCAAGAAACAGGGGGGATTTAGATATAGACTTGTTAATACAGTTCCAGTCTATGGGCTTTGAATTAGATAAAAAAGATCGTTAACCCAGCGAATAGGCCTAAAATTTGTAATCATAGGTAAAAATGCTATTCAATTTACACTTAATATAGACTTCATGTAACCCCACTCCCCTAAATTTAAGACTTTTCTTTCTAGCCTTGTGTATCAAAGTTAAAAAAACCACAGTTTTCACGCTCCCTCCTGGGAATATAAAAGAAACTTTATCGAAAGAAAGCTAGAAAAAAAGAATAATGGCTCTCGTTTTCCTGCGAGACATTTCAAGATGTATCTAAAAAATATACACTCTAAAGGGCTGTTAGCTTCACCCTCCCCCTTTTACATAATTCCCCCCTTTTTTACATAATGTCCTAAAAATATTTGTTAGGCATTAATTTCGGAAATAACTCATTTGCCTCTTCCAGACAACATAGAATTTCGCAAAGCCTGTAGCCTTGAAAGCTTAATTAACAGCAATCTCTTTTCGTGTGAAACTGTTTTTAATTTGACGGGAAAAAGTATCCTTATCAGCGAACCCTTTACTAAGCCGCTATCGTAATTCAAGTATAATTAAGAAGCAGGATGCACTTGACATGATTCAAAAATTATCCCTGTTTAAATCTTAGCGGTTTAGCGTCATAAGGGGGTCAGTATATTAAGAGTTGAGAGAAAGTTGGCTGTCACTTTTAGGTAGGGTACAGAAAGAATAAATTTATAAAAAAACAGAATTATTTTCAATGAAAGAATTAAAGTCGTAAACAGGGGAGGGAAGGGAGGATGGGGTTTACATGGTAAAAAAGAGTGTATTTTATGCTTTCTATCGACTATAAACATTACATGGTGGAGCTTGTATTGTGGGGGAGGGGGTATACCCTGAATTTGAATCTACTGGAGGGGGACTATGTTAAAATGATTTTATTTGTAAATAAACTAAGAAAATTTACTAAACAAAACTCACATTATAAGCCAAAGTTTCCAACTCATCAATGTTCAATGCTTTATCCATGGTGTCTTAAAACCGTATGATAATTTAACCACAACGCATGTCCGTTATATACAAAATCTCAAGGACGAATTGTGATGTAATGGGAAACCTTACGTAACTTTCCTGACTGGCTTAGAAAGAGACACGTGATCCTGTTCCAGTAATAATCAATAATTCACCGTCAGATTAGGTAATCATTTTTCCAGAAATCTACTTCCCCTCTTGTCCTAGTCGATTATGCAATCAATTTCTCAGAAACGTGTCCCCCTTCGTGGATCAATAATCCTTGAATAAATTATGTATATTCAGCGTTAGACTCAATTATATATGGCAGCACGGTGTTCGCCCTGTGCCTTCTGAGGCCTCCTTACTGTTTTGCGCCTAACTTATGTTAATTTCTGCTCGTTTTGAGTTTGACTTGGTTAATAATTGTAATTTCCGTTTGTTTTGGGTTTCATTTATTTATCGATGCTGATTTGTGGTAGTTTCACACTTGGTAGATTATTTGATTTGATTTTTGCTCATTTTTTGTTAAATGGAGTTCTTTACTTTTCTTTGAAAAACTTATTTTATGGAAAAAGTTTTTTAATTAATTTCTAGTCTAAAAGCGCTTTAATTTGTGTGGGGGCCAAGATATTCTGGCCAAGGCTATAACGAAGCCTTTAAACGTGATACTTAGTATACTTTTAAGGTGATCATTAGTTGAAGTAAATCAACCATTATGTTGAAGTAAATCAATAAATTAGGCTAGATGTTAGTTTTACATTAGTTTTGTAAGCTAATGTTGAAGTGAATCAGTAAATTAAGCTAGACATTAATTTTACAGTAGTTTCTTACATTAGTTTTACGAGCTAATGTTGAAGTAAATCAATAAATTAGGCTAGACATTAGTTTTACATTAGTTTTACAAGCTATTGTTGAGTTATGTTAAATAAGAAAACCAAAGAGTCTTCTGTATAACTTTATTTATACTTCTCTATAATAATTAGATGTTTAGAAAGTCATACAGAAGACTATATCATTCTCAATTTAAAAAAAAACAATATTTTTAATTAATTTTATTCTTATGTTCATGGCCTCCCCCAGGCCTTTCAGCGTGTCCCCAGGTAGCGATAGAGGAAAGCCCTACGGATATGTAGGGTACTTCCATAGGAGGCACGGACCAAGGGGGGACCTTGTCCCTTGGGGTCCATAATAGAAACTGGGCATCCTCGCCCAGGGTCATAAATACAGGCGGAGGAGGAAGAAGGCCCCTCAAATGTTCATTCAAAAGGTCCCACGGGTTTGGCTAAAAGTCCCATGAGTTGCAAACCTTCTCCAAGTAACGGGTTAAATTGCATGATGCGTAATATCCAGATCTATGGACAACGGCCTCTGCAAAGGGCTGCCTCGACCCTTTCGGGGTACCTGCAAGACTGGGGACCTTGCGGTCAACTCTATTCCCACTTGAAGAGTGGCACCCCTCAAGGAAATTATAGCCTAATAATCGACACAGCATTCGCACGGGATTTTAACTAATGGGCTTGATATGTTTTGATGGGCGTCTTCGGGCTGAAAAACCTCTTCCTAGCTAATTTATCTATTATGGGCTGCCTCTCCGTAGTAGCATAGTATTTATAGGTATGAATATATAATGAGTCGGATGTAATAGGCTTGAGATTGTCTGTGCAGGATTTTGACTCTTGTTGATAGAAGAGCATTGCCAAGTGCTGAATACCGTGTTGTGACCAAGATGGGCCCAGGACTGCACAAACCCTTAATTCATGGAGGTCCCAGGGACTTCTTTCCGTCCGGTTTGAAGCCGGCTTAAGCACTTCGGTGTAGACTTGAGAAGATATGTGATCCTCGTCCTGAACTGGTATCCAGGATCATTGCTTTTCCTGAGGCGAAAATAATTTCAATGATTTAAAGAACATGAAAATTGAAACTTGGAATGTTACGACGTTAAAAAATGACTATCGTATCGACATTTTGACTGACGAATTCAGACGATTCGAACTGGATTTATTACGAGTTTCAGAAACTCATATCCCAGGGGTAGAAGCATGAAATTAGGTGATATAGAATTTGTTTACTCAGGCATAATATTTATAGGCATGAATATATAATGAGTCAGAGGTAATAGGCTTGAGATTGTCTGTGCAGGATTTCGACTCTTGTTGATAGAAGAGCATCGCCAAGTGCTGAAAACCGTGTTGTGACCAAGATGGGCCCAGGATTGCACAAAGCCTCAATTCATGGAGGTCCCAGGGACTTCTTGCTGTCCGGTTCTAAGCTGGCTTAAGCACTTCGGTGTAGACTTGAGAAGATAAGTGATCCCCGTCCTGAACTGGTATCCGGGATCATTGATTTTCCTGAGGCGAAAATAATTTCAATGATTTAAAGAACATAAAAATTGGAACTTGGAATGTTACGACGTTAAAAAATGACTATCGTATCGACATTTTGACTGACGAATTCAGACGATTCGAACTGGATTTATTACGAATTTCAGAAACTCATATCCCAGGGGTAGGAAGCATGAAATTAGGTGATATAGAATTTGTTTAATCAGGCAGGAACGATGGGTTACATAGACAGGGAGTAGGGTTCATAATGAATAAGGAAGCTGCTAAGTCTTGTTTAGGCTGGGAAGGTATTAATAATAGAATACTAATTGCTCATTTTATGACTAAAAAGTTCAGGGTATCAGTTATAGTAGTATACGCCCCTTTAGAACCGACTGATGGAGATACTAGTGACTCCGATGAATTTTACTTACAGTTACAGGAGCAAATAGACAGGGTCCCAGGTAGAAATATGATGTTTTTACTGGGAGATTTTAACGTCCAGGTCGGTAGAAACAGGGATAGATGGTATCCTAGCCTCGGTAAATTTGGTGTAGAAAAAAAACAGTAATGGATACAGACTTTTGCAATTTTTTAGGTATAATAATCTAGTTATAACCAATACGGTGTTTGGTCATAAAATGGCTCATAAGTTAACATGGTATTCACGTGATGGTAAGAAAACAAACCTTATTGATTATACTATAGTAAACCGAAGACTGGCAGGATCAATACAAAATACTAGGGTATATAAGAATGCCGTTATTGATGTTGAAAGTAAAGATCATCATCTAGTAATGTCAAGGGTTAATTTAAAGCTGAAATATCGGAAGGGTAACTACCTCCCGGGAAGTTATGATGTTGGTAGACTCCAGGATGAGAATTTGAGAGAAACTTTTCAGGAACAGTTGAATACTAAACTTCAGAGTTTAAAATTTGATAATGTGGAAGATGGTTGCAATAATTTTAGAAAAATAATTTGTGAAGTTGCTGAAAGTGTCTTAGGGAAGAAAGCTAGAACTGCAGCTAAGAATATTAGTGAAAAAGCTTTATGTTTAATAGAAAGGAGAAAGGACTTGTACAAGAATTATCTGAGTGATAATTCTTCACTCAGTGATAATTCTGAGTGATCATATGAAAACAAAATGAATGTAAAGAAAGTAGAGAAAGCATTAAAATATTAACTAAGGAGCTGTGAAATGGAGGCCATGGATAAAATTGCTGAGGATCTGGAAGATGCAGCTAGACGGCATAAGAATAAAACACTGTACTGGCATGTTAACAAATTGAGAGGGAGTAGTCAATCCGGACTTGGCCCAGTTAAAGATAGGAATGGGGCCGCAATTAGCGATAAGGAAAAAACTAAAGAGAGATGGGCGAACATATTGCGAATTTACTTAACCGAGATAGAATTGCAGGAAAAGATATAGAGGAAAATGAAAAAGTTTGTGATACCTTGGTTGTGAAGGAAGATTTGTTATGTGAGGAGGAATTAGCGACAGTTCTAAAAGGATTAAAAAATAATAAGGCTCCAGGTGCTGATAGGGTGGTAAATGAGTTTCTTAAATATGGTGGCTCTGAGGTTAGAAATAAGTTGCTGAAGATTATGAATATGATTTTTGAAGAAGGGGAAGTACCTAACGATTTTAGTAAAACCGTAATTAAGCCACTTTATAAGACAGGTGATAAAAGTGAGTGAGGTAATTATCGAGGCATTAGTCTGGTCTCTGTAGGTAGTAAAATACTTAGTAATGTGATACTTTTTAGACTGAGAGATGCCGTACACAAAGTTTTAAGAGAAAAACAGTGCGGTTTTAGAAAAGGTAGAGGAGGTGTCGACTAAATTTTCACTCTTAGGCTAATAATTAAGAAGTGCCTGAGTTTTCAAACACCTTTGGTCCTCAGTTTTATAGATTATGAGCAAGCGTTCAAAAATGTCGATAGAAGAGCTTTAGTAAACGTTTTATCCTTGTATGGTGTACCAGACAAATACATTAAAGTGATTAGTGCTATGTACGAGAATAACACTGCTGCGGTTAAGGTAGGAAATGAGGTTAGCAGCTGGTTTTGTATTAAATCAGGAGTTAAGCAGGGTTGTGTTCTATTCACCTTTATATAGATTATTTTGATGGACTTTGTCTTAAGGAACACAGGAAAGGCAATGGGAGACCACGGAATCAAATGGAGAGGAAAAAGTCTCCTGGACTTAGATTATGCTGATAATTTAAGCCTCCTAGATGAAAGTGTGAGCAAAATGAATGAAGTTTTAGAGGTTTTGCGAGTTCAGGGTACTAGAATAGGTTTGAAAATTAATGTCAAGAAGACTTAGTCACTAAGGCTAGGAATAAGTGAAGATGAAAAGGCGACGTTGGGCAATGAAAAGATTGGTCAGGTGGGCAGCTTCACTTACCTTGGTAGTATTATTAGTAAAGATGGTGGGAGCAGTGAAGATGTTAAAAGCAGAATAGCCAAAGCTCAGGGTGTTTTTAAACAGTCAAAAAAAAGAATTTGGAAGAATAGGAAGATAATTCTGCAAACCAAGATTAGAATTTTAGAAGCTACAGTGCTGACATTGGTCAAATATGGCTCTGAAGCATGGACGCTCCGACAACCGGATGAAGATTTGCTAGATGTTTTCCAGAGAAATTGCTTAAGGATTGTTCTGGGCACCCGGCTGACTGACCGTATTTCAAACAATAGGCTATACAAAAAATCTGTTTCAGTACCGCTCACTAGGGCTACAATGAAAGAAAAGTTACGGTGGCTAGGGCACGTTGTGCGGATGAAGGATGACAGATTGCCGAAGATTGTTCTTTTCGGCCAACCGTGTAGGACTATACGGAAAGCAGGTCGTCCTCGTCTGGGGTGGGAGGACGTCATAAAGAAAGATCTAAAGGAAATGGAAACTTCGCGGCGGGTGTAAAAAGGGAGGCTTTGAATGGATTGGGATGGAGGAGGAGCGTGCGTAGCTGTGTTGGCCTCAGGCAGCTTGGTGCTGCGGTGAGTTGTTAGTAGTAGTAGTAGTAGTAGTATTTTACTAGCTACAATGCTTGGATAACATGGTGTTTCTTTTTGAGCACATAAGCAAACAGCAACAGAATTCCGAGTATGTCTTCAATCTTGCGGCTTTTCTTCGTTATCATGTTGCAGGAACAGCACTGTTCCCTTTTCATTCTCCTCATAACTGGGGAGGGAGTGGATAAAAGGGCTTGAAACATCCCCTTAGACACTCAAGAGTGGATAAAAAATCAATATTTGAGAAGGCCAGTAAAACTTGGTGTCTCCCATTTGTGTTTTTATCCCTCCACCCAGTAATTAGTGTAACATTTGGCCTTCTGCGAAGTTTCATGAACCCCTAAAATTGCCCCGTATGTCCGCCACTGAGGACACTAATTTGGGTTGTAGATCAATTCGTGAAAGTTTCAATCCTCTAGCATGATCTTTTTCAGTAACAACCTTCCCTAGTTCTTCTTTAGCCTGCAGGACAATGCTTTAAAATAGCATCTTCGCTTGTTCGCACAAAGCAGCTGTGCCGCACCTTTTCCGACTACTCATGAACTTCCATGGTCTTCAAAACGAACCCTCATGTCCTACAGTCATCCATCGATTTATCGAATTTCCCTTTCTGTTTTGTGCCATGACAATTTCTACGACGGAATGATGGTATCCTATGATTCTGGGCTAAGGGACCCTATTGCAAAAAAAAAAAAAAATGGGTTTTGGGCAAGGGCCCCATATTATGTACCAAAGAATCATTTGTATGATTGGGTTTAAATTTTGTGGCAGAAAGTCCCTGGGCGAAGAGGACCGGAAAATTGGAAAAATGTGGGCTCACCTAGGAACGAGGCCCGAAAAAGGGCCAAAAACTTTTCTTTCCGAACGGCGTGTAGCTTCAAACCGATAGTCCCTGGGCAAAGAGAACCGCAAAAAATAGTTTGGGGTACGGAAGCACCCAAAAAACAAGCCTAGAAAAAGAGCCAAACGACTTTTTCCCAATCGGGATGAAAATTACACCCTTAAATCTTTGGGCCAATGGGATCCTAATGTGTAATACAAAAAATTTGGTTCTCCAAAAATATGGTTTAAAAAAGGTCTAAAAAAATGTTTCTCCCGAATGGCTTGGCACTTATATCCGTAGCTTCCTGGGCCGAAGGCTCCTTAATATAAAAAAGAGTGAGGGAACTAACACCCTAATATGGCACCACAAAGGCACCCTAATATAAAAATAGGGTGGGAGAAATAACCCCCCACCCACTGAAAAAAATGTGGCAGAAAAAAGGGTGAAAATATTTTTGATTGGATTTTATGTCTATAAGAAGTATTTGTTCACCTGAAAATAGGGTCCGAAAGAAACTTTTTCGGAGTGGCTCTAAACTTATATCGGTACTTATTAAGAATCCAGAAAACACGCGAGGAACCGAATCTAGAATCTAATGAAATCCTAATGAAAAACAGGTTTCCGCTGCCTTGTGAGGTATTGCTCGCTCGGTAAAAAACGCTTAAACTTTATTTTTTGGGGGTTGAAGGGGCAAAAATAGGTACCTAGGTTAGGTTACTTATTTAATGGTTCTGGGCGTTTACCCCCCCCCCCCCCCCCCCGCTGAAAATGCCCCCCCCCCCCTCCTTGGAAAATTAGGCTTTCAAAATTTGAAAATTTTATTTGAGTTTTATTTTTTTAATTTCCATTAGGGGAAGGAATTTGGAACTTGTTTATTATAAGCCACTCACTCAAGTTTACGCTGTGTAAAATTCGAGAACACACCGGTTATCTCGTTAGTTTCTTCGTTACTTAAGAAATAAATTTGGGCTATAGATTAGAACATGAGGCGGGGGGGAGTACAGCGGGTCTGTATGCAAAATGTGTTCGGAACAATTATTCTGCATAGTAGATAGATATATAAATAAGTGTATATTAATGCCAAATATACGGTCATGAACACAGTAAAATAATATTAATGAAAGGCGCAAATAACATAAACTTTGATCAGAGATCATCATAAAACACTTAAATGAAAAAAAAACACTTAACACTTGAAAAAAACACATAAATGAAACATTACATTTACTTTATACTGGATTTTTTTTTTCTGACTTCAAACTGTCCAAATACTTTACCCCCCGATAAATACCCCTCCCCCTGTGGAAAAAAAACTTTCCAAATTTGAAAATTTTATTTAAGTTTTTTTTTATTTCCATAGGGGGAAGGAGTTTTGGATCTCGTGTATTATGGGCAACTCGCTCAAGTTTATGCCGTGTAAAACTCAAGAACAAAACCGGTTTCTTCGTTAGTTTTTTTTAGCTTAGCACGAGACAAGACAAAGACAAGTGACAGAAAATGTGGAAAATACATAATTTGGGCTATATATTTGCACATAAGGGGGGGGGGTAAAGTATTTGGATAGTTTGAAGTCAGAAAACAATTCTTACTTCATAATATGCAGAATAATTGTACCTACTTTGCCCCCCCCCCATAATGTGCAAATATATAGCCCAACTTTGGTTTCTGGGCTATATATTTGCACATAGGGGGGGGGGAGGAGGGTAAGTATTTGGATAGTTTGAAGTCAGAAAATAATTTTTTCTGGGTATATGGCCAATAAAAAGTTACAGAAGAATAGCGAGGTATCTGGAAATTTTGTTAACTAAAAAAAAATAAAAAAATTCCAGTGTAAAGTAAATATAATGTTTCATTTAAGTGTTTTTTCCAAGTGTTAAGTGATTTTTTTTTTTTCAATAACCGTTTTTCCAACTATTAAGTACTATTATTAGGTTAACGTAGTGTTTCATTTAAGTGTTTTATGATGATCGCTGATAAAAGTTTATGTTATTTGTGCCTTTCATTTATGTTATTTTACCGTGTCCATGGCTGTATATTATGCTTTAAAATACACTTATCTATCTATCTAATATGCAGAATAATTGTGCCAAACACATTTTGCATGCAGACTCGCTATAAAGTACCCCTCCTCCTCCTAATATGCAAATATATAGCCCAAATTTATGTCTAAAGAAACGAAGAAACTAACGAAAAAACCGGTGTGTTCTCCAATTTTATACAGCGTAAACTTGAGGGAGTGGCTCATAATACACAAGTTCCAAAATTCCTTCACCCAATGGAAATTAAAAAAATAAAACTCAAATAAAATTCTAAATTTGGAAAGCCTAATTTTCCACGGGGGGGGGGGTATTTTCCGAGGTGGGGGGTAATCACCGGGAGGGGTAAATGCCGGCCACCCTTTCTTTGCCCCTAAACCCAAAAAAAACAAAAGTTTAAATATTGTAAACGCAGTGATAAATCACTGTTTGCAATCCTCAGCATATGAATAGTCCTTTGAAAGAAATCTGTTTGACTAGTTTCTTTAGCATGTCAAATGTACAATATCGCGCGTGTCTTACAGATAATATTAAATATTAAAAACAAGTTTTTTTTAACTGAAAGTAGGCTAAGGAACGACGTTAAAACTTAAAACGAACAGAAATTATTCCGTATATGAAAGGGGCTGTCCCCTCCTCAAAGCCTCGCTCTTTACGCTAAAGTTTTTATTTAAAAAAAATAGAGTTGTGAGAAAGTCAAACTTTAGCGTAAAGAGCGAGGCGTTGAGGAGGGGACAGCCCCTTTCATATACGGAATAAGTTCTGTTTGTTTTAAGTTTTAACGTCGTTCCTTACTTTCAGTTAAAAAAACTTATTTTTTTAAATTTAATTTTTGAACGTTTTTGAATTAATGCAGGTTTTGATTTTTGCTCACCGTACATGAATAATTAAAACAAAATTTGTATATTAATTTTACTTTTATTTGGTTAAATGGCTTTCTCGAAACTTGTTTAATTTTATTTACGAACGTTTTTATTAGTAATAAATATACGTAACTTATGAATTAACTTACGTAACGAACTTCTATATTTATATATTTTTAATACGTATATTAGGGGGTTCGCCCCCTAGTCAATACCTTGCTCTTTAAGCTAAAGTTCGAATTTAAGTTCTTTAAGCTCATTTGATTGGAAATTCAAAGAGCTAGTGAGTAGTAAGCCCCCAATTCGTTGAAAACCTAAATGCAAACTTACGCCTGAAGGCATAGATATGTGTTTAGGTTTTCAACGAATTGGGGTTACCAGGGTCATTAGCAAAGAGGTATCATTTCTATAGATGGTATAGTAATTTGAAATATCATATGGATTTTGCTTGAAGGTATATACTTTGCGTACGTGCCCATACCAAACAGGTTGGTTATATAATCTGTTCTGCTTCAAGTTTTTTCTGGTACAATTAACTGAATTTCTATTTCATCACATACAAGTTTTTTTTTAGGTTACATCCGTGTTGGAAAAACCAGTGTGTCTTTTTTAGAAGCTAATTATTTTCTGTATATATTCAAGTTTCAAATTAGATACCTCAACAGTTTGGAATAGTTTATTGAACATAACACAACTGACATTTTTTGTAAGCATTTATATAGAAAATGGATAATTCAAAGCAATTTCTGGTGAGTAAAAATTTTCTCATTATTATAATAGAAAAAAGAAATTATCTTATCATTAAGTTAAGGAAGAAATTCTTTCCATACACTAGAACTAAGGGTACTTATATACTTAGAAGCCTATTGTTTTTAGGAGCTGAAACCTCTAAATAATTCTCCTATAGGTTGAAGCTTACGGCGGCTTTTTTTTTTTTTTTTTTTTTTTTTTTTTTTTTTTTTTTAGGTGTGTTTTTGAAAATACTTCCAGGCCAGTCTGCATTTACGGTGTGATTTTTATCATGATCAGTTAACCTTTTTAGGGATGTTTTTTGAAAAAAAAAAAAGTGCTTAGCTCTATTGAAAAAAAAAAAAAAAAATGTTTTGCAGTACTTTAAATGCCTAACATAAACTGAATTATTTTCCCAAACCTAAAATGCATTTTTTTTCAAGGAAGTGGACACATGCAATACCCCCCCTTCTGAAAAGAGGGCACGATATAGCGAAGGTATACTAATGCAAGCTACAAGACCTTCAGTTATCAAATTCGCTACTAGAACTACACAAGACCAGCCAATGCCTGCGAATCTTTTAATGACAGGGACCTCTGACCCCCGTGTTAGCTCCATATCAGCTGGAAGGAACTTGAAAAGGGAGTGGACTGCCTTATATAATGCCTCAGCTCCACCTACTGAAGATTGTGGCCTTAACCCCCTCAAGTTTTGCCAAGGAGTTCAGATATAGAAGTCCAGTCAGAATTTGTAAGTATATACATATTTTTTTGTTTCTATCCCTATTTTCAAAAATAAGGTAAATTTTCTCAGGGGCATAGCTTTTGATGAGTAAAACTTAAAATTTGTTTCTAAAAAACTATTTCATTTTCTTTCATTAACCAAATTAGCTGGTATATGTATAAAGGAATGATTTTCATGCATTTCTATAACGAAAAAAAAAACCTTACCTCGTAACTTCTATCCAAGATGCGTTCTAATGCAAAAATCCCAATATTCCTTTTAGACAAACTAACTATATAAAAAAAATAATTCACTATTTCACAGTTGGCAATCATTCTTAAACTGGTATATGTTTTTGCACTAAGCTCTCGCACGCATCCGGCTCTTATCAAAATGTCCCATCAGCACACCTGAATTTTAAATCCGCCCGACAGGTATAATTTGAATTCTAAGTAGGGTCGCATGCAAAGTGGACTTTAAATAGCAAGATGTATATCTTCAATAAGCAATTTACACAGGGAAAAATGTTTTTTGATAATTTCCAAATATGTCTTCGCGGTAATGTTAAGAAACATTATTTGGGTGAAGCCGTTTTTGATCATTTCATTGAAACACTTAGGTGTTTTCGAGAAAGAATTTGAGGTTGTTCTATTTGAACAGTGTTGTGAAGTCTGATACCCCCCCCCCCCCTAACTCGAAAGGGTATCGATCCTCCTACATCGAAGGAAGCTCCCGGTTCCCAAGGGTCCTCCCCGGGAGAGGGGGAGGGGAGGGAGGGTTCTAAAAAAGGACCATCCAACATTTTAATTGCACTTTAATTGTTGATATGAATGGAGAAAAAAGTTCTTCTCTCTCTTACAAGCATTTATTTAGCCCAGGTCAACTTCAAACAAATCCGTTGGCAAAAGACACAGGAAAATACGGATTATTGAGAAGGTAGCTTCATCAACCACCGACATACGTGGTTTATACTTTTAAAAAATACAAAGTTCAATATTCGAAACTAGCTTCAGCAGGAGCTTAGGATAGTAGTGGTGACAATTTAGATATAAGGAGCAATTGCCCCCTATTTTTTGAAAAAAAAAACATACTTTTTTGTGGCATTTATACTTTTAAAAAATACAAAGTTCAATATTCGAAGCTATCTTCAGCAGGAGCTTAGGATAGTAGTGGTGACAATTGAGATGTAAGGGGCAATTGCCCCCTATTTTAAAAAAAAAAAAAAAAAAAAAAAAAAAAAAAAAAAAAAAAAAAAAAAACCTTTTTGTGACATTTATACTTTTTAAAAAATACAAAGTTCAATATTCGAAGCTATCTTCAGCAGGAGCTTAGGATAGTAGTGGTGACAATTGAGATAAAAGGGGCAATTGCTCCCTATTTTTTGAAAAAATACTTTTTTGTGGCATTTATACTTTTTAAAAATACAAAGTTCAATATTCGAAGCTATCTTCAGCAGGAGCTTAGGATAGTAGTGGTGACAATTGAGATGTAAGGGGCAATTGCCCCCTATTTAAAAAAAAAAAAAAAAAAAAAAAAAAATACCTTTTTGTGACAGTTATACTTTTAAAAAATACAAAGTTCAATATTCGAAGCTATCTTCAGCAGGAGCTTAGGATAGTAGTGGTGACAATTGAGATATGAGGAGCAATTGCCCCCTATTTTTGAAAAAATACCTTTTTGTGGCATTTATACTTTTAAAAAATACAAAGTTCAATATTCGAAGCTAGCTCCAGCAGGAGCTTAGGATAGTAGTGGTGACAATTGAGATATAAGGAGCAATTGCCCCCTATTTTTGAAAAAATACCTTTTTGTGGCATTTATACTTTTAAAAAAAAATTCAATATTCGAATTTATTTAGTCCAGGTCAAACAAATCCGTTGGCAAAAGAAACAGGAAAATACGGATTATTGAAAAAGTAGCAGCACCACCAACCCCCGACATATGGGATTCGTGTCCATTAACTGAAGCCGAGGAGCAATTGTTCGTACAGCATACTGCGTCAGTTGAACAATGGTCAAATCTCATTGACACTTATAATGAAGAGCCTCAAACAATCGAATTAGACTCATATTTTGCATTTTTGTTTTAAAAAAAAAAATTTTTGGAATAAAACCATTAATTTTTTCTAAGAATAAGACTACATTTTTCCCGACTAAAAAAAAAAAATATATTTTTTAACATGTTCAGTTGACATTATGAAAGACATAAGGCAATGTAACTTTTTTTTTCTTCTTCTTTTAATTGTTCATTTGGTGATGGTAGTGTTAGTGGGACAATGACTATGAGAAATTGACAAAGTTTATTAACTATAAAAAAATTTACATAAAAAATAAAACTTCTTTTTCTACAGATTAAAAATATAGCACCACCACCAGCGACACCATTGAGTGATGAAGCAACTATATTTACAGGACCAATTCTGTCACCACCAGCAGAGTTCAGGGATGAAGCTACATTGGTCCTAGAGAATATGGAGTGGGAAAGTGGCTTCCTTAACGATGTTTTTGGGGAAATGGTCAGCCTGGATGACTTAAGCTGTGATATTGACATGCTTGAGGATCCGGTGTGGACAGATAGTTTCATGCGTGAATATTTAGATGATGATGTTACAAGTAAATCTGAACCGGGTCCTCATAACGAAATTCCATCAGAGGACAATACAGGCTGGCTCGACCAATTGTCCCCAAACACATTGGAATATGTATTAGGGGACTTCATGCCACATCCCCCCAATGTGATTGAACAGACTGGGAGTGGTGTTATTGACAATTCTCTGTCACCCGCCACCACTCCACCTAATGCTATAGATAGAAGTAGTAGTAATACAACAGCAACAGTACCCCCTCTTCCGGATTTTTTTCTCTCCAACTCTGCCTTGCATCACACATTAGTATACAGCGCCAAATTCGGTGACCCTTTCAACTCTCTAGTGTCGGGGGATATAATAACAGATCCCCTGGCCATTACACATTCATATACTGATAAGATTCGAGCCATTCTTGAACAACAAATGGGGGTGTGGGGAGTGGGGGTCAGTTTAAAAGCATCAATAGCACTAAAAATATTTTTTTTAAATGAAAGTGCGGGTGAGATGTATTCGAAATACTTGCACACAGAGATGTTGGCAAATACACCCGCATTTATCAAATTATGGGGAGGTTTTTCTAAATTGGGCCAATAGTATTCAAAGTAAGTGGGAAAATTATAACGAGGGGGGTAGTGGATCTGTGGTTTTATTTATTGAAAGTTTAAATGTTAACATTTGTAGGTTTAAAAAGGATTTTATTGTAAGAGGTGGGCATGGGGGGAGGGGAGGCAATTGAATTAAAATATCATTCAGATTTAGAGGGGTGTAGGGGGATACAACGAATCTGTTTCGATACGAGGCTGCAGTGTTTCAAGTATGCGTTTTTAATTGCGGCATACAGACCTCTGCGCAATGATGCCACTAAGAAGAACTTGAATAAAATGGCAGTTAATGGTAGGGAGGGTTCAAAGTTCCCCAAAGTAAATTTTAATTGTTTAAATGGTCAATATCCCGTGACACTAAAAGGAATAGATATTTTTGAGCGGGCTAATGCACATTTAAAGATTGGTGTCACGGTGTTACAGTATGAACCAGAATTTGAAGAGGGTCAGCGTTCCGATAAGAAGGGTGTATTATTTCCAGTGCGGGCTCCTTCAATTGAATCAGTAGAATATTGGGTGTGTGGCTTCTATACACCCCACCCACAGACTCCGATTCAATTGGTCATTTCAATCCGATTACGGATATTAGTAGGGTTCTAAGTGAGGGTAAAACGGGGCGTGGGGTCGGGGGGGGAGGGGGGTTGTGCATGCTATTACTGTCCAACATGCCTCTCAAGATTTCGCTCTGATTTAAAGTTAAAGCATCACATGAAACACTGTAAACGTCATGGATACCAGGCTGTGGAGACGGTAAGCGGAGATAGAGCGATCTTACGTTTTAAAAATTTTCAAAACACGCTCCTGCAGAGCAATAAGATCGCTTTGGACTGCGAGGCTAAGCTGACAGACGTGTGTGATCCGTCAAATTCAAATCATGTTAAAATACATGAAGCCATAGGGGTCTCTTACGCTCACGCGCAACGAGATTCCAATAATACCATGCAAGTGCTGGAGGTAGTTGAGATGTTGAGTGACGGTGAAGACTGCATGCGCTCGGCATTGGTCAGTCTAGTCAAAACAGCGAACGGTGCAATTTCGCGCCTTCGTTATACAAACTATCCTATGGTCCTATCACCAGATGACATAGTGGCCATTAAAAATCGTAAAATGTGTTGGGTTTGCAAGGGAGAATTTGATGATGGTGTTGGGAATGGGGGGAGGAGGAAGGTGATCGACCATGATCATTTGTGGCAGGAAATTACATCGGGAGGGAGTAACTTTAGAGGGGTAGCACACCAGTCATGCAATTTAAACGTTAGACAACAATATTTCGTACCTGTTTTTATACACAATTCCAATTACGACTTAAAGTTTGTTCTTCCGGCGTTGGCCCGCATTGCCAAGGGAGGAGTTGTAGATGACGCATGGATAGATGGTTCTTTTTCATATAATATCATACCCAAATCATCGGAGAAGCTACTGCTGCTAGAATTCATGTGGAAAACAGTTGACAAGGGTAACACGTGCCTGAATAAAATCCGTTTTTTAGACTCTTTCAGCTTCTTCCCAAATCTTTAAGTCAATTGATTCAGGTGCAGAAAAGTGACAATTTTGATAGCTTCCCCCTCCTCAAACAGCGCTTCCCCGATGATGAAATGTATGATTTATTAACGTGTAAGGTATATATCCATATGATTATTACAACTCTGGCTCGAGGCTAGATGAGGTGTCACTACCGCCCATTGAAGCTTTTTACAATTCTCTTACTGAGAGTGAGTGCACCACTAGCGACTACGAATTTGCTAAGAGGGTTTGGGCAAAGGGCGGATGTAAAAATGGGTGGGATTATTGTAAACTTTACTTGGCCAGTGACGTACTCACTCTTCTGGATATTGTGTGCAAAAATACGGATAAAATCTATGGGGAATTTGGGTTGGATTTAGGTTATTATTTTTTCCACTCCCCATTTGGTGATGGACTTGATACTTAAAATCAGCAAAGAAGAAATAGGTCTGATCGCCGATGTGGATCAGCATCTGTTTGTAGAGAGATCAATGAGGGGTGGGTATGTTTTTCACGGGGATCGTATCATGAAAACTGATCCGAGTGGACAGCACACCGATGAAAAGTCGGACGCAGTTTTTTTGGATATGAATTCTCTTTACCCATCGGCAATGTCTCACTACTGTTTGCCGTGTGGCAATTATAAATGGCTTGACAATCCCTGTGCTTCGAATTTCCCCGACATTGCCAGTGTTGAGGAGAATGGGGCACTGGGATGGTTTTTTTTGAAATTGACGGTGAAATACCCATGGAAATCCATGACTCGGTAAAAGACTTTGTTTTTCCGTGCATAAATAGACCGGTGGGTAGGGGACTCTCTGAGCCCCTACAATTTATCTTTAGTAGAGGACGGGAGTATGCACTGGGTACCTTCAAAACAAAAACTAATTGCCGATCTCAACCCGAAACAGAATATCGTTGTTCATCACGTGCTATTGAAATGGATGGTGTCCAATGGTTTCAAGGTCACAAAGATTCATAGAGCCCTCCAATTTGATCAAAAGCCTTACATGAAAACGTTTATTGACACCTTTGTCAGTAAGCGTTCACAAGCGAAAACGAAAGTTGAAAAAGAAGTCTATAAACTCATTTTGAACTCAGCTTTCGGTAAAATGTGCGAGAGCGTACGACACAGAAGTCGATGTGACATTGTAACCAACCCCAAAGATTGTGCTCGAATCATTGCGGATCCAAACTTCACATCGTTCACAATCATAGACTCCAATATGGTTCTCCTACATCGCAAGAAAAGAAACATTGTATTAAATAAAAATATTGCGGGCGGAAGTGCAATAACTGAAATATCCAAGAAACTCATGTTGTCATTTTATTATAATGTATGTAGGGTACAGTGGCCGATTGAGGGACAAGTTCAAGTGTACTACGGGGACACTGATTCACTCCTGTTAAAAGTCAAAACTGAAAATCTATTGAATGATTTGGAAAATGGCGAGTACATTAGCTCACGAATGGACTACACTAATTGGGACGAATCCCTCTACCCAGAGCTAGTGAAACGCCAGGCCCCAAATCAATTGTTAATGTTAAAATCTGAAACGGGTAGCGATCTGATATCCAGTGGTGTGTTTCCTGGACCGAAGGTATACTGTGTGGAAACGCACGGCAAGGATATCAAACAAGTTTGCAAGGGGGTACCTACACACTTTGTAAAAAATAATTTCGACATGAGTGTGTATAGAAACTGTGTGGAACGTAGTTTAGTGCCAAGGGCGAAAGTCATGGCGATTCGCTCTTTACAATTTAAAAACTACACAGTTAGAGTTGAGAAAAACGCCATGTCTGCCATATCGGACAAAGTCTATGTACTTGAGGATGGTGTGAAGGTACTGCCACACGGTCATTATTTAATTTCAGACCGAGTTGAATGTACAGAGTACAGAAAACAACTCGGTCTAAAAAAATTAACTTAAATTCACTAAAAAAAAGTATAAATTGGGTGGGAGGTTTTTTTTGGGTAATTAGGTTTTTTTTTCTAATTCTTTTTTCTCTATCACAATCAATTTTCAATGTGTGTGTGTGTGTGTGTGTGTGTGTGTGTGTGTGTGTGTGTGTTTGCAAGGCAGATCAATTTCCAGTATTTAATGCCGGCCCCGGCCCGGGCCCGCCGCAGCGGGCCCCCGGCGCCCGGCGCTTCCCGGCCCCCCGGCCGCCGCAGCGGCCGCCCCCCGGGGGGAGGGGGGGGCCCCAAAATTTAAAATGTTGTAAATAAAAGTGTGATATTTCAAGTGCGCATTATTCCAATAAATGTTGTATTTTTTTATAAATAAATAAACAGAAAAAAAAAGTGTATTTATTTAAGTGTTTGTTTTTTTTTTTCTAGTGGTTATGTAAATGTTGTATTTTTTTATTATAAATAAATTTAAAAAAAAGTGTATTTTTTTTATTCATGTTTAATGTGCCTTTTTCAATGTAGTATTTTATTTTTTTTTTAAAGTATTGTTACCTTTTTTATGTATATAATAAAAGAAAATATTATTCCTTATTCTCTTCTTCTTCTCGTTATTATTATTATTCTTGAACGGAGTAGTAGTAGTAGTAATAGGGAAATTATTTAGTCATTAGACAGCCATAGTCTACAGTTAGTTGTCCAGGTGAACTGTTGAAGGGAACATGTATCAATTTAAAACACCATTCAGATCGTTTCTGTGTGGACCGTCAATGTCGGGCAAAACAACACTCTTAACTAAAATAATTAAAAATTGTGATAAAATGTTTGCGGAAAAGCCGAAAAAAAATCTACTATTGCTATAGTATTTGGCAGGAGTCATATGATAAAATAAAAGCAATTGCTGCCACGACAGGGTTGGTGCAGATACAATTCATACAGGGACTTGATGTTTTCAGCATTATTGAACAAAACTCTTGGTTGATCATTGACGATCTGGCTGAATCTATTGAACAATGGTCCCAGGAAATGCTACAACTGTTCACTGTTCGCTCTCATCATGAACAGATTTCCGTTACTCTGGTTCTACACAATCTCTTTCATCAGAGCAAATGTATGCGAACACTTGCATTGAACTGCACCTACTATATCATCTACAGAGTTGTTCGTGATTCTAGCTCGCTAATAACTCTCAATAAACAAATCTACCCGGGAGCCCCCAAATTTCTGCTCTCAGCATACAATCAGGCAACTAATAAACCCTACGGCTACATCCTATTGGATCTTAATCAAAATACACCCGAGGATCTGCGTGTAGTCACAGATATTTTTGACAATGAAATTACAGTATATCTCCCCGTGAACACTAAAAAGACCTATTAGTTGCGATCATGACACTGAAGAAACTACATGAAAATAGACATTTGTTTTCAGTTCTAAGCACTTCAAAACCTCCGCTTAGGAAAGCAATACTCAAACACGGTATTGACAACGATTTCATTAATCTAATATCCGAACTTTGTTTAAATTTGATCGAGGGTAATGTTCAAGTGCCAGAAGTAGTTAAGCAACAGGCAAAGCAACATCGTTCCATTGTACGTACATTGGCCTCTAAAAAGAAAGGAAAGAATTTCAAAAGGAAACGACTTCTTCAGGCGGGCGGTAGCTTTTTCACACTTTTACTGCCAATAATTGCAGGACTTGTAAACAGTTTTCTCTAAAAGAGAGAGAATGGCAAAACCCTATAAATTGACTCCAATAGAACTCGCTCTCTCGCCCGTCGAACACTTTGAGAACAATCTGAGTAAATTCCTTGACAATGAAAATATTGAGGATGATAAAAAAACTGCTTTTACTTCAAGATGCACTTCGCCGAGTGGACAAACACAAGTCCTATCGGTCGAAGCCTACTGCTGCTGCTGCTGATCCCAAAAAGGAATCATCTCCTCGGCATTCTGCTGCTGCTGCTGGAACACAATTGAAGAAGGAGGAATTGGATTCGATTGTAATGAAAATTGGAAATCTAATGCCCCACTCATATCGTGAACAAAGTAAACGACTCCTAGCCTATCTCTTGGAAAGTGATCACATTCAAGTTGAGAGCAATGGAACAGGGATTGTAATTCAGGGCAAGAGCTATAATCTACTTGATTTAATCTATGATATGGTTACAAATCGTAAAGGACTATTATCATTTGACACTCATCTATACAACTTTCTAAATACATTAAACTTCCCCAAAAGTCTTATTGGCAATAGACAAATTCTAAAAAAATTAAATGAACATGCGTCATCATCATCAACAACAACAACAACAACAACATTGACACCATTAAAAAATGAACTTGAAGAAGAAGATTTTAAATCAATTTTGGAAAATACTAGCACACCGCTGATAGCTAGACAAAAGCGAAGACGTATCAAGTCATCATCACCACCATCACCACCACCAACAGCCAGTATACAAAAGGGTAGCGGACGTTACACAACGTGTTTACGTTCAAAATGGTTGAAGTTCTGAAAGGTGTTTATGAAATATATTGGTGATGTGGGAGTTTAAGTTCCCCCACAACTCTTTCCAAAGTCACTGGTGTTCGCACTAAAAATGTACAAGACTATCTACAGAATGAATCAAGTTACACTCTGCATAGAAATCATAGACTTCGTGCCAATCAATATCGAAAAAACTAAAGCCTTTTACCCATTGCATATAATGCAAGCAGATCTCCTGACTCTAGATGAGCTTCAAAGACGTCACAATACACCGTACAAGTACATTCTACTTGCAATCAGTGTTTATAGTCGTTATGCATATGCAATTCCATTGCGATCAAAGAGAGGTGTTGAAGTTGCTCAGGCCATTGAAAGTATTCTCCAACAGGATTCATATAAAAAAATTCAAACGGATCGCGGTAGTGAATTTGTTAATCCCCATGTTGCAAAAGTACTAGAGAAATATAGTACACTGCTCTATCATAGTCACAGTCCTATAAAGGCTGCATTGGCCGAACGATTGATAAGAACTATTCGACTTTTAATTTCAAGATATTGTACATTGAAAAATACATTGGCTTTTATTCATGATCTTGATAAAATCATGTTGATTTATAATCAACGACCTCATCGATCATTGTCCAACTCTACGCCACGGAAGTTCATCATTCTGATCATGATACAATTGACACCTTTCTTAAACAGTATTCCAATGAATCGTCGGCTGTCAAGAAGATGAAAAATAAATTCAATGTTGGTGATACGGTTCGAATTAATAGAACAACTAATGTTTTTGAAAAGGGGAATTACTTGTGGTCCACAGAACTTTTTAAGGTGGCAAAAATCCTAGACACTAAACCCATAACTTATCGCCTGCGTGATACCAAAGATGAGGAGATTCTCGGCGGCTTTTATGACTATGAATTACAAAAAGTTAAAAATGCTAGTGAAATCTATCAAATTGAAAGGGTATTAAAGAGACGTAGTCGCAGGGGTAAGAAACAGTTACTTGTTCGGTGGCTAGGATACAACTCTGATTTTGATTCTTGGATCGGTGTTGAAGATATTGACAATGCCCAATGATTTCTATGTAACATTCATGTCCAACGTTTCCGATCCTCTCTACAATGACTTGAATACGACAAGTGATTTTTGGACAAAACTCTCCCCCGCCATCAAATTTGACGGTGCATATGAAGTGGCTCTTGTCGACTGTATTCTCAAAAATACCTATGACATCCTGAGAAAGGATCGTAAATATGAATAAAAATACGACCGTTTGAATTCGGTGATGAAGGTGCAATGGCAACTTTTGACTCTAATCAGTACCCTATTGCTAACATCCCCTACAGGGAATACAATAACATGCATGAACTGTGTCGAGTTATCAACAAAAAAATTGCAAGTCGAAAAAAGGTGGTTTTCACTTTCAATTACTCGACGGAACAAAGGAGAATTTATATTACCAATCCATTTGAGAATGAAAGAATTTTCCTCAATGAAAATTTACGTGAGGTTCTTGGTTTTAAAAACCGTATTATTAAGACAGAAAATTTCAGTGGTAGTGACCATGTTATCTATGCAGACTATGCACCCAGCTTCTCCACGGACACTTGTATATTTCTCTACGCTTCATTTGTGGAAACATCTCGGGTTGGTAATTCAAATGTTCCCCTCCTACGAGTTCTTGAAACGAAAAACCAATCAAGAACATGTTCACACCACTACAATATAAAGCATCTTCAGTATATTCCCGTAAACACTTCCTATTTGGAACTCTGTCAGTTAACACTAAGAACTGAATTAGGTGATCCAATAGCAATTTCAAAAGGCTTAGCAGTGATTACATGTCATTTTCGACCCATTGTCAACGACAACGACGGTACAATAACCTAAAAAATGAACAATAGAAGAATTCCATTTGTCTGTCCCGATATTGACTGTTATGTTGGTGCTTTGAGTCCACGTCAAATAGGCAATGGATTGGACTACTACAAGGGGCGTACTACAATGTCTGGCTATGGTCTTGGTAGCTGGTTTGCTAGGCTATTTCGTTCTGCACTACCCCTTGCCAGAAAATATCTTGTACCTGCTGCATCAAATTTTGCTGCCTCCACACTACAGGACTGGGGGTCGGGCAAGAATTTCAAGGAGAGTGTTAAGGAAAATATTAGATCTTCAGCAAGAGCCGTTGGTGAACAATTAAAATCTAGACAAAATGGGGAGGGATTGAAAAGGATGCGTTCGCGTCATTCACTCATCAGTCTCCACCCAGGCAGGAAGCAAAGGACATCAACAAGGACTTTGAGGAATAAAACAACGAAGTCCAATAAGCAACAGAAGAAGAAGAGAAAAAGAAAAAGATTGTTAGATCAAAGAAGGATTTCTTCTCTTAAGATGACTTATCTCCCCCACAAGGAATCATATCCATCAATCAGTTCCTCATTGAATCTATTCAATGCTGAAAATGTTGATGTCAGTGTCAAGTATGGCTACTATGAACAATTTCACCCTCAACAACACCCCTCTCGGAAAATATACACTTTCAAATATTTTCCAATGAAGACTATTTCATTGATTTGTCGTCAACATTTATTGATTTAAATATTGTGGTGAAGAAAAAGACAGATAATACAACTCCAAATGCCGGCGATGGTCTCTCCTATGAAAACTGTATTCTACACAACCTATTCAAAACAAATTAATGTATTTATTAATGGAACATTGGTGAGCACTAGCAATAATTTTATCCAACTATGCAAGCTACATACAATTTATGATGATGACGCCAAAGGCGTACAAGGAGATGAGAGGACAATCATTGGGCTATGAATATCGAACAGGTGTTGATACTGACGGTGAGTTGACTACAGCTGTGACCCAGGAGTATCATCTAGTTGGAAAATTAAATCATGAGATATTCAATATATCCCAATGGCTACCCCCCAATGTCAAGATTGACATAAAGTTACAGATGGCCCCATCGAATTTCATTTTGAGAAAAACACTTCCTGCAGCACCCGATGCAAATGTCATTATCACATCGGCAATTCTCCACGTCCGAAAACAACAGGTTATGAGCTCTGTTGCATTGGCAGTGGAAAAGCTAAGAGCCAATGGCAACAACATTAAACTTCTTGTCCCCCATACAATCACCAATCAACGTCACATTGCCACCGGCTCTCGTAGCTATAGCGATTCATCATTTATCAATGGAGAAATCCCATCAAAATTGGCTTTGGCCTTTGTGAAGAGTGGGAGTGCCGTTGGATCCTGGACTGAATCCCCCCACGATTTTAATTTTTTTGGTCTATCTAGCCTCGTGTGCAAAGTGAATGGTATTCCACTGTACACTCTATCATTTGACAAAAAATCCTATAGAACTCTGTACGAGTTGACAATGCAATCCCTAGATCATGACTCTCAACTATTTGAAAATGGAATAACCGATTCAATGTTTTCAAAAATCATGGGGTTATTGTTTTGGATTTGTCAGGCACACAGGATATGAGCATAGTACGAACAGGGAATGTACGTTTAGAGTGTACATTTGCCAATGCTCTGACTGAGAGTATCACGCTAATATCACTGAGTCAATTTGAAACCTATTGGGAAATCACGCCCGACGGCAGTGTTCTACTAGACCTAGCACCATGAACACAAACCAATAATCAACGTATTTAGTATGGATCCATACATGTCCCGGTACAAGTCCTATTGCATACCTTCGGACTTCATTGAAAAAATTCCAAGTGTTAACAATACCCTGATCATTGTTAATAGTAGTCCGTCGACTTTGAAGACTGGTCATTGGCAAAGCATCTTTCAAACAGCGAAGAATATTGAATTTTTTGACCCTCTTTGGCCTATCGTATAAATTCTACGCACCATACATCAGCAACTTTATTGAAAGCAGTGGGAAAACCATTATTCAAAATCTACGAAGAGTACAGGATTTAACGACTAAGACATGTGGCTTTCATGCACTACTCTTTTTCATGTTCAGATGTCGTGGCTACACCTACAAGCAGTTTCTCGACATCTACGTTGACTTACCTCAATTGAACGACTTTTAGTGGAGAATATACTTACAAGTGTATTTAATATTGATTTTAGTGCCCTAAGAATAAAATGTTCTAAAGATGTATGTGAAATTGTTTATTAATAAAAAAAAATTATATACATGATAAAAACGACTTTTCTACTCTTTAGATTTCATCCACTACTAGGTATTTGTCGACAACAACTAGTGCAGGTAGATTATCTGAATTCACAGTGTACTGATCCTGATGTAGTGCAATGTCAGGGTCACATTTTCTACAGTAGAGTGTGACTTCACTTTTGTCATATCTCTTTGTATAGTCAATGATACTATTCTCATTCATTCTATAGAATTCACATGTTTCAATTTGCCTATTTGAAGCAATTTCACAAACAGTGTCCTCAAGTGTCGAATCACATTCCGTCACAGCCAAATAAAAATCAGTGGGCTTATAATCATAACACCCAGTGTCTTCACAACGATGACGTAGAAAACCATATTCTTTTGTTGTTCCAACAGTTGAATCGTTGACCCGGTCCTCCTCCCAGAACAATCTAAAACCACGACGATACCAATCTCGTAGCAATAAACTAAAATCACGGTTAGGATTCTTTCCAATCATACCAGGATATGTACTCTCCCACTGCTTGCATTTATCATAATGACAATTGGAGCATAGGTGACCTCTAGGATGAGAAATCACACACCTCTTCAAGACAGGAATTACATCCTTTAATTTGTATAGCATATCCTCTATGCAATTTACACGGGTTGCATAATCTACACTTTTCATCATACTCCTCAATCATTGTGCAATTCTCACATGATGACCAGCTGCCCTGTGTATACATACATAACGGACATGTATGGAACATTTTGTCATGTGTTAACGCTCTCACTGCCACAATGAAACTGAGCTAGCAACAAAAAAAAATGTCTGAGAGAGAGAGAGAGGAGTAAATCATCCTTGAGCACCATCTTTCTTATGAAAAAAAGTCCTAAATTTCTAAACTAATGTTTAAAAGCATATCCACAATATCATTTTGTCGTGTCGTGATCAATATATCAATAAATTGTGTAAATGCATTTGGACCACGATGTAGAAGCTTCATACAATAGTCTAATGATGGAGAATCAGTTTTCATTATATCGACAAGCATTCCTCGAGAAAATATCTTCCTTTGAATAGACAACTCTAGAAAATCATCATCTAGAATCAAACGTTTTTCCATAAGAACTAGATTCCTCATGATTCGCTCTTTCTCGAATCTATCCATTTTTTTTTTTTTTTTTTTTAGTCCTAACTCTCTCACGATCAACTTCAGACTAATCAGAATTTCTCTTTTCTACTCTAGAAAATATACGCTTGTCTACTATAGAAAGAAAAAAAAATACCATTGATTTAGAAACATTTTATTGAACATAATTACAATAATAATATTCACTGATGCATTTTGTTCTCATCAATATATTTCGATAGGACATCTAATGCTGACCGAAGTTTATTTATATGGAGAATATTCACTTTTCCAGCAAAAACATAGTTGCTCCTCCTGCTTAAATTTGCTTAATGATATCACGTATCTTGCATACATAATGTCCCATTCAAGACATAGTCTACACCCAACGGTTATTTCCACAGCTACATGGGTACTCGTATATCGTTGCTGCTGCTGCTGTCGGTTCCATCATTAATATCCAATAGTGTAAATGCACCACTCATTTTTTCTCCACTAATATCCTCTCAAATAAACTATTCTCTTTGAATTCAATTCTCTTACTAATATGAAATACAATGAAAATTACTCCTTATATCCGAATCCAACTACTAATCAAGTAGTTAGTGTGACCGTCGCTCTCTCTCTCTGGTTGTCCTCCAAAAATGGGTGTCATAATATAGAAAACATGTCTATCAACCCATGTAGAGTTCATTGTAATAGGCAAATGACCCTGGTAACCCCAATTCGTTGAAAACCTAAACACATATCTATGCCTTCAGGCGTAAGTTTGCATTTAGGTTTTCAACGAATTGGGGGCTTACTACTCTAGTGCCCTTTTTAATACACATAAAATTTTTGAGATAGCCATTTTGATCAGCGTAGTTGATTTCCAGATAGAAAAAAATATTTTTGAGGAGGATACTCCCCCATAACCCTCAGGGCAAGGATTATAAGTTATGCCCTGGGGGCATACAAGGTTTTATTGAAATCTTTGTAATAGAAACTTGAAAAAGAGCTCATTAGATTTGAAATTCAAAGGGCTATTACCCTTTTTAATAGTCGAAAGTGATTTAAGGGCAACTAACCCCCCTCTCACGCCCACCTTTTCCCCAAACACATCCAATCAAAATTTTTAGATAGCCATTTTATTCAACGTAGTTGAAAATTTTGGAAATTAAGTCTTTAAGGATGACAACCCCTCCCCCCACAGCCCTCAGGGCAAGGGTTGTAAGTTATGCCCTGGGCATCATTGAAATTTTTATTGAAAGCGTTGTCGTAGAAACTTCAAAAGGGCTCATTCAATTGGAAATTGAAAGGGCTAGTGCCTTTTTTAAAAGTCAAAAGTGATTGGATAGCGACTAACGCCCCTCTCACGCCCACCGTTTTCCCAAACACATCGAATTAATATTTTGAGATATCCATTTCGTTCAACGTAGTTGAAAGTTCTGGAAATTAGGTCTTTTTTGGATGATAACCCCCTCAGAGCCCTCAGTGCAAGGGTTGTAAGTTATGCCCAGGGGCATATAAAGTTTTTATTGAAAGCTTTGTCGTAGAAACTTCAAAAGGGCTCATTCAATTGAAAATTGAAAGGGCTAGCATCTTTTTAATAGTTGAAAGTGATTGGATAGCTCTCACGCCCATCATTTTCCAAAACACATCATATCAAAATTTTTGAGATATCCATTTTGTTCAACGTAGTTGAACGTTCTGTAAATTAGGTCTTTAAGGATGATAAACCCCTCATAGCCCTCAGTGCAAGGGTTGTAAGTAATGCCCTGGGGGCATATAAGGTTTACCGAGGGGTGGGGGGTCCCGCCCGCGGCCGGCCTTCGGCCCACGGCTCCCTGGAGGGTAGGGGAGGCACAGGGGTTTTGCACCCAACTTATGTTAATTTTCTGCTCGTTTTGAGTTTGACTTGGTTAATTATTGTAATTTCTGTTTGTTTTTGGGTTTCATTTATTTATAGATGCTGATTTGTGGTAGTTTCACACTTGGTAGATTATTTGATTTTATTTTTGCTCATTTTTTGTTAAATGGAGTTATTTACTTTTCTTTGAAAAACTTATTTTGTGGAAAAAAGTTTTTTTTAATTAATTTCTGTTCGTTTTATATTGACATAGTCTTTTCAGGGAAAAAGAAAATAATACTTTAGATCTTTTTGTTTTTTAAGACTTTATAGTTTGGCCTGCTATTTGTATGCTGGAGAGAAAAATTTTAAGAAATTTTGAACAACATACACCCTTTTCAAAATCTGGACACAAATGGTAATGTTTAATTTAGTTTCATACCTCCTCTAGTTGACCTGAAATGGAAAACTTGATACCATTCGCAAAAAAATCTGTTTACTTTCTTTGATAGCTGGGATACATTTACGCTATTTTGATTTGGTTAATTTTTAAGAGCAGAAGTAGCCCCGAAAGTTTGAACATAATACCCTCAGTTGTTCTTGGGATACTGCTGAGATGCCTTATTGGGAATTAGCATTATCACAGTGCATTTTGGTTTAATCTTAAGGCAACATTTAGTTTTTAAACATAATGGGCAAATAGGAGGGTGGGCGTGGGAGGGTGGGAGTGGAAGGGGGATTAGTTGCCCTCCAATCACTTTCGACTATTAAAAAGGGCATCAGCCCTTTCTATTTTCAATTTAATAAGCCCTTTTCAAAGTTCCCACGACAACTCCTTTGATACGAAGTGCCCTGGTTTAAACAACAACAACAACAAAAAATAATACATTACACCCACATCGATCTTTACTATAAAAATGTCAAGCCTTCCAATCACTTTCGACTATTAAAAAGGGCACTAGGTCTTTTGATTTCCAATCGAATGAGCCGTTTTGGAAACGACAACGCTTTCTATAAACACCTTATATGCCCCCAGGGCATAAATTACAACCCTTACCTTAAGGTCTGTTATGGTGGTTGTCATCCTCTAATACCAAATGGCCAGAACTTTCAACTGCGTTAAACAAAATGGCTATCTCAAAATTTTGATTGGATGTGTTTGGGGAAATGGTGGGCTTGAGAGGGGTGGTAGTCACTCTCCAATCACTTTCAACTATTAAAAATGGCCCTAGCCCTTTCAATTTCCAATCAAATGAGCCCTTTTGAAGCTTCTACGACAAAACTTTCCATAAAAATCTTATATGCCCCCTAGGCATAACTTACAACCCTTGCCCTGAGTGCTGGGGGGGGGGGGTGTCATTCTCAAAGACCTAATTTCCTGAACTTTTTACTACGTTGAACAAAATTGCTATCTGAAAATTTTGATTGAATACGTTTGGAGGAATGGTGGGCGTGAGAAGGGGGGTTAGTTACCCTCCATCCAATCACATTCAAATATTACAAAGGGCACTAGCCCTCTCATTTTCGAATTGAATGAGCCCCATTTGAAGTTTTACGACAACTCTATCATTAAAAACCTTATATGCCACCAGGGCAGAACTTACAACCCTTGCACTGAGGGCTCTGAGGGGGTTATCATCCTAAAAGACCTAATTTCAAGAACTTTCAACTACGTTAAACAAAATGGATATCTCAAAATTTTGATTGGATGGGTTTGGGACAATGGTGGGCGTGAGAGGGGCGTTAGTCGCTCTCCAATCACTTTCAACTATTAAAAAGGCAATAACCCTTTAAATTTCCAACTGAATGAGCCCTTTTGAAATTTCTACGCTTTCAATAAAGACCTTATTTGTTCCCAGGACATAACTTACAACCCTTGCCCTGAGGGCTGTGGGGGGGGGGGGAGGGGCTGTCATCCTTAAAGACCTAATTTCCAAAACTTTCAACTACGTTGAATAAAATAGCTATCTAAAATATTTATTGGATGTGTTTGGAGAAAAGATGGGCGTGAGAGGGGGGTTAGTTGCCCTTAAATCCCTTTCGACTATTAAAAAGGGCACTAGCCCTTTGAATTTCCAATCGAATGAGCACTTTTTCTAGTTACTACGACAAAGATTTCAATAAAAGCCCTATATGCCCCCAGGGCATAACTTATAACCCTTGCCATGAAGACTGTGGGGGGAGTGTCCTGCTCAAAGGTATAATTTCCTGAACTTTGAACTGCGTGGGACAAAATGGCTATCTCAAATCTTTATTGGATGTGTTTGGGGAAATGAGTAGAAGTGACCCTAAAGGTCCCACCAGGGCTCCTTATATGGGCATAGAATACTGACAGGGCTCCAAATAAGGGCATAGCCTCCCTAGGGTGAAAGATTGCGTAATCGGTCAATGACCTCTTTTTCCAAGGTTGATTTATTTGATGTTTCTATGTGTAATAACTCCGGGACGAAGGTTGTGCATGCGCATTGAATTCTAACGGGAACAATGTTATTGATTTAGGACTCGAGGGGGAAGTGAATTTCCGAGAACTTGATTGCGTAATCGTTCGTGAATGTCATGGTGTCCAGAAATAGTATTTGTTGTTGTTGCTCTAGGCAATGTTATGAGTTTTCCGGAAACAGTTAGATCACGTGTTTCCTTCTCAGCCAATCAGCGAGTCGGATACATCCTCCTTCTCAACCAATCAGAGGCCTGCTTACATATGATTTCCCCCCGTTACATAACTATTCGCCCTTGAGATTTCGTATATAACGGACATGCAATGTGATTAAATTATCAGAAAGTATTTTGACGCTGTGTAAACAACAATGGATAAATTCAACTCTTTAGAAGCATTGACAACCGCAATTAGCAATGTAAGTACATTTTTATTTTCAAACGAATTTTCCTTGGACATCCTCCAGTATATTCAGCTAAAACGTAAATATATTCCTTTACCCCAAACCCCCCCCCCCACATACAATACAAACATCATTATACTCACTAGGAAAACGTAAATATATTCTTTTTACCCTCCCACCATTGTTTTACAATCCCAAATTCTCGCAAAAAGAAATACCATTTCGTTAAATTCCTTCCTTCTATATCCTAGCTAAAAGCGACCATTGACTTCTGTCAATTTTTTAATGAAAATGCCCGCCGCTCTGGTTTTTTGACATAATGCTCTACGCGAGGTTAAAATTAGCTGTCACCCCTTTTCCTATGTGTTTACGAGCGCGGCAGCCAAAGTCAAAAGGAACTGTTTCTCCGTCAAAATTAAATACATAAAATATTTTCTTTTACCCTCAAAACCTAACCCCCCCCAAACCATACAAACATCATTATAATCAATGGAAAACATAAAATATATTCTTTTTACCCTCCCGCCATTGTTTTACAATCCCAAATTCTCGCAAAAAGAAATACCATTTCTTTTAAATTTATGCAATTTTAAGTGTTCTATATCCTAGCTAAAAGCGACCATTGACTTCTGTCAATTTTTAATGAAAATACCGCTCTGGTTTTGACATAATGCTCTACGCGAGGTTAAAATTAGCTGTCACCCTTTTTAAAGCACTTCCTGTAAAAGGTTTCTCAGATCAAAATGGGATGTTTTTCTCCTGTCAAATTAAAACGGTTTCATGCAGACAATTGCAATTTATTAAGCGCAGGCATATACAATCTCTTTTTGGAGAACCGGTGAAATCTCGTTATTTTCAAATTAAGATCTAACAATATATTTAGGACATTGGCGAAAGGGGGAGGGGGCCATGCCTCAATTCTACCGCCATCATTTTAAAATGAAAACAAACTATTTCTTCGCATTAAAAGTAATGGCCTTGTATTTGTCAGAGAGCCGGTGAAAGAGATTATTTTCAAATTAAGTTTAACAATATATTTAGAACATTATGTGAAAGGGGGGAGGGGGCAATACATTGCTTCTAACAGCTTCGTTGTAAGTAAATTATGTAAAGAGGGAGGGCAAATGGCTTTCAATTCTACCGCTATCAGTGTAAAATGAAAACAAACTATTTCTTCGCATTAAAAGTAATGGCCTTGTATTTGTCAGAGATCTGGTGAAAGAGATTATTTTTCAAATTAAATTTAACAATATATTTAGAACATTATGTGAAAGGGGGGAGGGGGCAATACATTGCTTCTAACAGCTTCGTTGTAAGTAAATTATGTAAAGAGGGAGGGCAATACCTTCAATTCTACCGCCATCAGTGTAAAATGAAAACAACAGTGCAAGGCTAGAAAAGTCTTTGGGAGTTGCATGAAGCTAATATTATGTATAAATTGAATAGCATTTTAACCTATGTTTGCAAAATATAGGCCTACAGGTCGATGGGTTAACGATCTAATTTAAAGCCTTTAGACCGGAAAATTTAATATTTTTCTAAATGGTAAAAATAGAAACAATGATTCCTATCCTATGGCTATAGACTACTGATTGTCTAATAAAAACGTTTGATTTCTAAGCCTAATATATTTCTCGCGAAATTTTTACTTTTTGCTTTCTTAGTGATAAACTAAACAAAATTATATGGATGAGGGTACTAACTTTCTTTCTGTAAAAAAGGGGCAAATTAGTTTGATACTAATTTTTTCTCTTCTTTTTAAGGCAAATTATGAAGAATGCGTGCCCCCTCCTTCCAAGAAAGCCAGAGATGACGAGGCAGCCACCATACAGTCCGGTCAAAAACCGAAAAGAGAATGGGCGGCTTCTTATAATATGGTGAACCCTGCCGGCTCATCTATGCAAGCCCATAACATTGCTGGCCCAGTCGCGCAAGAACATAGCGACGCCGACCCGTCCACCCTCCAACACGCACTACCTGGTCCTTCGGGTGCCCAAGTGCAGCCGGGATATAAAATGTAAGCATTTTTTCCTACCTTTCTATTTCTTCATTTTTCAGTCCTTTTCAATCCCAATATAAACTTATCTCTGTGAGATATTAACCCCATATTACATATCTAAATGTAATTTTTACAATGAAACCACTCTTTTCTCTGCTCCCCCCTCCCTCGGAGATATCTAAATGTAATTTTTTTGCAAAGAAACCGCTCTTTTCTAATCTTTGCTATCTCTTCGATATTTCATAAGCGAATATTTTTAGGTAATTTCTATTAATAATCACTGCCTTTGAAACTCAAAATGCTATTTTTTTCTAATCTTTGCTATTTTCTATGCATTCCCCCTATCTCTTCGCCGCTATCTCATAAGCGAATATTTTTAGGTACCTTTGAAACTCCGTGAATGCTATTCTTCACATAGTTTTAAGAGAGATTATTCCTTTTATCTATTGTACATATTGACGTTCTAATTTGCACTGAAAATAGCTTACAAAACCCTTGCCAATATTTTAGTGATGGGGAAACATTGTTGACGATATACTGAGTTAACGGTTTACAGCATTTAATTGTACTGTTTCCTCGTCTGAAGTTCAGGCTTTTCATTTCAACCACTCGCGCGGTGGCCTACAATAATTGTGAGCTAATGAGGAGTTCACCGAACCTGTAGAACGGAATTAGAGAGAAACTTGGACTTATGCAGTCTAAGCGAATATTTCAACTTTTGGAAGACATTATGTAAATGGCCAGGGAGCCGCGGAGCCGATGGGTCCGGGAAGTGCTGGGGAAAGCGCCGCGGGTCCAAGAAGCGCCACGGGTCAGGGAAGCGCCACAGGGGCTGCACTGTGGGAAAGTGCCGCGAAAAAATAAAAAATTTTTTTAACACTTTGAAAATAAACGAACAAATTGTCGCCTTCTATGTCATATCTTAGATTATCTTCAGTTGTATTAACCAAATGTTATTAAGCAATAATCCAAATTTTAAAAACAGTAGGGCTGAATTGAACACTTTGAAAATAAGCTATTTTTTTCATCTATAGGTTGTCCTGGTTCCATACTCGCCATCTCCCCCCTGCTCGTCAGTTGAGAAAGGAGAAGAAGATGCACATGTGGAGCTCCCCAACAATTCACTATGGGATGATTTACATCAAATTCCAGATGATATTGACGAGTTTATAATTAATTTTTTAACTAATTTAGATAATAGCACAGTTGAACAGGGGGACTTGAGTCCAAACACATTGCAAATTTTAGATGATTTTACCCGGGAATCAACAGGGAACCCTCCAACCTCCGATACCATAACGACTCCACTTCGAACAACTGAAGTGGAGCATTCGCCAGATATTGTTGAACAGCTTGGGGGAGGGGGTAATATACAAGAGGGGGAGGGGGGTACAACTCTCCCAGACTTTCAGCTGTCCAACAGAATTTTAAATAATATAATTGTTTTCACTGCAACGTTTGGTGATCCTTTTAGTTCACTAATGGGAAAAAATTTGTTTATGACCCCGTAGAAATTGTGCATGCATATGTAGACAAAATTCGTGCACTTCTGGAGAATCAAATTCAGTTGTGGGGAGGTAGGGATTCAATTAAGGTTTCCATTGTTTTAAAAGTGTTTTATTTAAATGAGAGGAAAAGCGAGGTTTACTATCATTTTATACATTCCGAGATGCGTTTGGTTTATTCAAATTTAGAAAATTTGAGGGTGCTTTCTTAGATTGGGTAGATCAGATTATAACGCATCTCGAGAACTTTAATGAAAATGGTAGTGGCTCTCTAGTTTTATTTGTTGAAAATTTAAGCGTAAATATTTGTAAATTTAAGAAAGATTTTATTTTAAGAGGGGGCATTGGGGCACGGGTACACTTTTACACTTACAGTCTTAAAATATAATCCAGATCTAGTAGGTTGTCGTGGTGTCCAGCAGATTTGTTTTGAAACAGATCAAAAGTGTTTCCGATATGCTTTCCTCATATCAGCCTTTCAGCCTCTAGCAGATGACGCTACTAAGACGAATTTAGACCATTGGGCTATACATGGGAAGGAAGGGTCCGATTTCCCAGTTGTAGATTTTTCTTGCTTAGAGGGGAAATACCCAGTAACGCTAAGATCCATTGATATTTTTGAAAGGGCTAATGCCCACTTAAATATTGGTGTTACTGTGGTACAATACGAAACAGAATTTGAAGATGGGACTCGCTCTAAAAAGAAGGGGGTGGTCTTCCCCGTAAGGAGCCCGTCAGTTGATTTGGTTAAACACTGGGTTTGGTTGCTTTACACACCACCTAGTCAACCGAACACAATCGGTCATTTTAACCCTATCACTGACATTAGTAGAGTTCTGGGGGAGGGTAAGAATAGGGGGACTCGTTTCTACTGTCCAACATGCCTCTCTAGATTTTGGACTGAACTAAAGTTGCGAAATCACATGAGGCATTGTAGCCGCCACGGCTATCAGACAGTGGAAACGGTTTCAGGGGATAGGGCAATTCTACGTTTCAAAAATTTTCAAAATACCCTTCTCCAGTGCAACAAAACATCTTTAGACTGTGAAGCTAAGCTGGTGGAGGTGAATGACCCCAATTTCCAAACCGAGTCAAAGAACATCAGGCTATTGCAGTGTCCTACGCCCACGCGCAAAGAGATAGTTCTAACACCATGCAGTTGTTAGAAATAGTTGAAACATTGGATGAGAACGAGTGCATGGTCAAGGCACTGACTAAACTGATTGGCACGGCTAATGGTGCTATTTCTCGTTTGAGAAATACGCATTATCCAATGGTGCTGTCTGCAGAGGATCGTCTCGCGATTAAAAATCAAAAAATATGTTGGGTTTGTAAGGGGGAGTTTGCAGAGGTGGATAAGGGACTAAAGGGAAAGAGGGGGGAGGGGAAAAGTCAGAGATCATGACCATTTGTGGCAGGAAATATCCTCGGGGGGTAGTAATTTTAGGGGGGTTGCGCATCAATCGTGTAATTTAAAAACGTTAGCCAACAGTTTTTTATCCCTGTTTTTATTCATAATTCCAATTATGATTTAAAATTTATTTTACCGGCACTGGCACGTATGCATAGGGAGGGAGGGGGAGTAGATTGTACATGGGTAAATAGTTCATTTACCTACAACATAATTCCCAAATCAGCTGAGAAGTTGTTGCTTCTCGAGCTGAAATGGCAGGCAGTGGATAATGGGCATACGTGTTGGAATAAAATCAGGTTTTTAGATTCCTTTAGTTTTTTTCCCCAAGGCATTGAGTCAATTGATTCAAGTGCAAAAAAGCGACAATTTTGATAGCTTTCCCTTGCTTAAACAGCACTTTCCAGGCAGTAAAATGTATGACCTGTTGACCTGCAAAGGTATATACGCATACGATTATTACTGTTCTGGCGCACGCTTAAGTGAGGAAAAACTACCTCCAATTGAAGCTTTTTACAATTCACTGACCAACAGTGAATGCACAGCCGAGGAGTATGAGTTTGCCAAGAAGGTGTGGTCCAAGGGGGATTGTAAAAATGGGTGGGATTATTGTACACTGTACTTGGCCAGTGACGTTCTAACTCTGTTGGATATAGTCTGTAAGAATACAGACCAGATCTATTCAGAGTTCGGGTTAGATATAGGCTATTATTTTTCTACACCCTATTTAGTGATGGATTTAATTTTGAAAATTAGCAGGGAGGAAATAGGCCTAATCACCGATGTAGATCAGCACCTTTTTGTAGAGCGTTCAATGAGGGGAGGGTATGTTTTTCATGGGGACCGCATCTTATCAACCGATCCGAGCGGACAAAGCACCGGTGCAAAGTCAAATACAGTGTTCTTGGACATGAACTCATTGTACCCCTCGGCAATGTCCAACTACTCTTTGCCGTGTGGGAACTATCAATGGCTTGAGAATCCTTGTGAGTTCCCCGACATTACCACCGTCGAGGACAATGGGCCACAAGGATGGTTCTTTGAAGTTGACGGTCACATTCCGCTGGCGCTTCACGACTCAGTCAAAGATTTTGTCTTTCCCTGTATCAATCGGCCCGTGAGCAGGGACTCTCTGAGCCCCTACAATCGTTCATTGGTTGAGGATATGGGGATGCACTGGACTCCCTCTAAACAGAAACTTAATGCTGATTTGGACCCTAAAGAGAATATCGTTGTTCACCATGTGCTTTTGCACTGGATGGTGAGCAACGGCTTCAAGATCACCAAAAATACACAGGGTCCTGCAGTTGAATCAGCGACCCTACTTGAAAACGTTTATCGACACCTTTGTCGATAAACGCTCTAAGGCAAATTCAAAGGTGGAGAAGGAAATGTATAAGCTTATCCTAAATTCAGCGTTTGGCAAAATGTGTGAAAGCGTTCGTAATAGATCTCGCTGCGACGTCGTGACTGACCCTCTAGAGTGTGCACGAATTATTGCCGACCCCAATTTTACATCATTCACGAGCATAGAGACCGGCATGGTCCTTCTACACAGGCGAAAGCGAAATGTGGTACTGAACAAGAATATTGCAGGTGGCAGTTCAGTACTGGAAATTCCAAAAAAGCTCATGTTGTCGTTCTTTTACAATGTGTGCAAGGTGCAATGGCCACGGGAGGGGGAGGTTCAAGTTTACTATGGTGATACAGATTCTCTGCTGTTAAAGGTAAATGGGACTGAAGATTTATTGGGTGATTTGCAAAATGGGGTGCACATCAGCTCGCGGATGGATTTCACCAACTGGAATCCAACACTCTACCCCGAGCTGGTGAAACGTCAAGCCCCCAACCAACTATTAAAATTAAAATCAGAGACGGGGAGTGATTTGATATCCAGGGGGGTGTTCCAGGGTCCCAAAGTTTATTGCGTGGAAACTCATAGTGGGGAAGAAAAGAAGGCGTGTAAAGGGGTGCCTACACATTTTGTAAAGAGCAATTTTAACATGAGCGTGTACAGAGACTGTGTAGAAAGTAGCCTAGTGCCAAGAGCACAAGTGCTTGCAATTCGCTCTCTACAGTATAGAAATTATACTGTGAGAGTGGAAAAGAATGCAATGTCATGTATATCCGACAAGGTCTATGTGCTCGAGAATGGTGTGACTGTCCTACCCCACGGCCACTACCGTATTTCAGATCGAGTTGAATGCATTGACTATCGCAATCAACTTGGTCTGGATAAATTAACCTAATCTGACAATCTAACCACCTTAACTCAACTGTTCATCTAGCCCAAGCACTAACCACCACCACTAACCCATCCACTAACCTGCAGTGACGACAACTATTCTTTTTCCACCGCGGTTCCCGGGGGGTCCCTTCCCGCGGCCGCCCAGGGGGGTGGGGGGTCCCCGCCCGCGGCCGGCCGGCCTTCGGCCCGCGGTCCCCGGGGGCTGGGGGGGGGGGGGGAACCCACCTTTAAATTCATAATGTTCAACTGTGCTACTAGTTCCCGTGTGTGTATTTTTTGTTGTACAAAAAGTGTTGTAAAGAAAAGTGTTTAAAGACAAAAAGTGTTGTACAGAAAAGTGTTGATGATGATGGACAAAAAGTGTTTTTTATTTATTGTACATAAAGTGTTGTAAAAGAAAAGTGTTTTTAAAGACAAAAAAGTGCTTATTTATAAAGTGTTATCGTTGTTCATGTTGAACAAATAGAGTTTTCATGTTGACCATAAAATTTTGTCACGTTGAGCAAGTGTTATTTTTATCATTGTTCATGTTGACTGCAAATATTTGTTTTCATGCAGTGTCGAAATAAATGCTGCCCATGAAATATTGTTTTTGTTGTTCTTGAATAGATAGATCTATGGGAAAATTACTACTTATTCATTGAGCACATATGATTTACAGTTAGTTGTAGTCCGACTGTTGTCAACAGCATGTATCAATTTAAAACACCCTTCAGATCGTTTCTGTGTGGTCCGTCAATGTCGGGGAAACAACACTTTTAGCTAAAATAATTCAAAATTGCGATAAAATGTTTTTGAAGAAGCCAAAAGAAATCTACTATTGCTATAGTATTTGGCACGAGTCCTATGATAAAATAAAAGCTATTGCCACAACCATACCAATACAATTCATACGGGGACTTGATGTTTTCAATAGTATTGAATCGAACTCGTGGCTGATTATTGATGATTTGGCTGAATCCATTGAACAGTTCTCACAGGAAATGCTACAACTGTTCACCGTTCGCTCCCATCATGAACACATTTCCGTTACCCTAGTTCTACACAATCTGTTTCATCAGAGCAAATGTATGCGAACCCTTGCTTTGAATTGCACTGTCTATATTATCTATCGAGTCGTTCGTGATTCTAGCTCACTCATAACTCTCAATAAACAGATATATCCTGGTTCCCCAAAATTTCTGTTGTCAGCGTACACTCAGGCGACTAGCAAGCCCTACGGCTACATTTTGCTGGATCTTAATCAGAGCACGCCCGAGGATCTACGTGTAGTCACCGACATTTTCGACAATGAAATTACAGTATATCTTCCGGTGAACAGTGGAAAAGACTATTAGTCGCCATTATGACACTGAAGAAATTACATGAACAACGGCATCTGTTTTCCGTTTTAAGCACTTCAAAACCTCCGCTTAGGAAGGCTATACTCAAACATGGTATTGACAATGATTTCATTAATCTAATATCAGAACTTCGTTTAAATTTAACTGAGGGCAATGTTCAACTGCCAGAAGGTGTTAGACAACAGACAAAGCAACATCGTTCCACTGTACGCGCCTTGGCTTGTAAAAACAAGGGAAACAAATTTAAAAGAAAACGACTCCTTCAAGCAGGCGGTAGCTTTTTCACACTTTTACTGCCAATAATTGCAGGACTTGTAAACAGTTTTCTCTAGTGAGAATGGCAAAACCTTATAAATTGACACCATTTGAACTTGTCCTCTCGCCCGTCGAACATTTTGAAGACAATCTAAGCAAATTCATTAACGATGAGAATATTGCCGATGACAAAAAACTGCTTTTACTTCAAGATGCATTGCGACGTATGGACAAACATAAACCATATCGTGAGAGACCCGTCACTGATCCCTCTAAACAGGAAACATCTCCTCAAGATTCTACAGCAGCATCAAAGGAGAAGGAATTGAATTCGATTGTATTGAAAATTGGAAACCTATTGCCATTGACCTATCGAGAACAGAGTAAAAGAGTATTATCTTATCTCATGTTGGAAACTGGCGATCAAGTTCAAGTCGAGAGCACAGGGAAACGAATTATAATTCAGGGAAAAAGTTATAATCTAGTTGATTTAATTTGTGATATGGTGACGAATCGTAAAGGACTCTTATCCTTTGACGATAATCTATACACCTTTCTGTGTGTATCAAACTTTCCCAAAAGTCTTATTGGCAATAAGCAAATTCTAAAGAAACTAAGAGAATATAGTCCTCCAACAACACCATTTAAAAAAGAAGAAGATTCAATATTTGAAGATACTAGCAGCACCACTGATTTTACAACACCTGTGGCTGCTAGTCAAAAGCGAAGACGAATTGATTCGCCCACCAGTGTGCAAAAGGGGAGTGGACATTACACTACGTGTTTACGCTCAAAATGGATGAAGTTTTGAAAGGTGTCTATGAAAATATTGGTGAAGCGGGGAGTTTAAGTTCTCCCAAAACACTTTCCAAAGCTGTCTCCGGCACCACCACATTGAAAAATGCAAAAGAGTATCTAGAAAATGAACCGAGTTACACACTACATCGGAATCACAGGCTTCGCAGTAAACAATATCGACAAACTAAAGCCTTTTTTCCCTCTGCATATAATGCAAGCGGATCTTTTAACTTTAGACGCAGTTCAACGGCGTCACAATGCGCCCTACAAATATATTCTAGTGGCAATCAGTATCTTTAGTCGCTATGCCTATGCCATTCCACTACGATCAAAGAGAGGTGTTGAAGTTGCTCGGGCCATTGAAAGTATTCTAGAACAGGATTCGTATAGAAAAATTCAATCGGATCGTGGTAGTGAATTTTTTAATCCCATGTGCAAAAGGTTCTTTTGAAATATAATACAACACTTTATCATAGTCACAGTCCGATAAAGGCTGCATTGGCTGAACGATTAATAAGAACGATTCGTCTATTAATTTCAAGATATTGCACATTGAAAAATACACCGGCTTTTATTCATGATTTAGATAAAATCATGCAGATATACAACCATCGACCCCATCGATCTCTGTCCAACTCTACACCAACGGATGTTCATTATAGTGAAAATACATTTGATGCTTTTTTAAAGCAATACTCCAAGGGTAAAAAGAGAAAAAGAAGAAGAAATTCAATGTTGGTGATACTGTTCGAATTAATAGAACCACCAATATTTTTGAAAAGGGAATTATTTATGGAGCACCGAACTTTTTAAAGTGTCCAAAATCCTAGACACCATACCCATAACTTATCGACTGCGAGACACCAAAGATGATGAGATTCTCGGTGGTTTTTATGAATATGAACTGCAAAAAGTTAGAAACACTAGTGAAAGTTATCAAATTGAAAAGATATTAAAGAGTCGTACACGCCATGGTAAGAAACAGTTGCTTGTTCGCTGGCTAGGATACAACTCAGATTTTGATTCTTGGGTCAGTGCTGAAGATATTAACAATGCCCAATGATTTCTATGTGACTTTCATGTCCAATGTTTCTGATCCTCTCTACAATGATCTGAATAGAACAAGTGATTTTTGGACGAAACTCTCCCCCACACCATCAAATTCGACGGAAAGTATAAAGTGGCTCTTGTCGACTGTATTCTCAAAAATACCTATGACATCCTGAGAAAGAATCGTAAATATGAAATAAAAATTAGACCCTATGATTGGCCGCCACCACCAGGTGATCAAGAACAAATTCAAAAAATCAATTGGTTGGATTATCCATATATTGAATTACCCTACGAGGAACTCACCTGTATGAATGATTTATGTCGTACTATCAATAAAAGAATTTCCGCTCGTAAAAAAGGAGCTTTTCATTTCAACTATTCAAAGGAGGAGGGCAAGATCTACATTAGTTCACCTATTGCCAGTGAAAAGAGTATTCTCAATGATAATCTAAAGGATGTTCTTGGCTTTAAGCTCAATATAATCAATGGTAAAAGTGCCGGAAACACTAATTTTCATTTTCGCTGACTACCCGCCTGCCTTCTCCACAGACACTTGTATATTTCTCTATGCTTCATTTGTGGAAACATCTCGGGTTGGTAATTCAAATGTTCCCCTCCTACGAGTTCTTGAACGAAAAACCGATCAAGAACATATTCATCACTACAATATAAAGCATCTTCAGTATATTCCCGTAGACACTTCCTATTTGGAACTCTGTCAGTTAACACTAAGAACCGAATTGGGTGATCCAATAGCAATTTCAAAAGTTTGGCTGTGATTACATGCCATTTTCGACCCATCGTTCAACAGCAAGATGTCTAATAAAAAAGTGTTATTCACTTGTTCTGATATTGACTGCTATGTTAATACTCTTGGCCCAAGACAACAGGGCAATGGAATGGACTATTACAAGGGTCGCTCGTCAATGTCTGGCTACGGTCTTGGCAGTTGGTTTGCTAAGCTGTTTCGCTCTTCACTACCACTGGCTAGAAAATATCTTGTACCGGCTGCGACAGATTTTTGCATCCTCTACACTATACGATTGGGGCTCTGGCAAGGATTTTAAAAAAAGTGCTTCGGAAAATCTTAGGTCCAGTGCGCGAACCCTTGGCGAGAAATTAAAACAGAATGGTAAAGGTTTAAAAAGGTCAAGAAACAACGCATCACTCATCAGTCTCTACTCAGGACGGAAACGTAAGACATCCCTTTTGTCAAAGAAAAGAAGGAAAAAGCCGACACGTAGTGTAACCAGAACCCCAGGAAGAAAATTGTTAGATCGAAACTAGATTTCTTCTCCTAAAATGTCCTACCTACCACATACGGATTCTCAACCTTCAATCACCGCCTCATTGAATCTATTCAATGCCGAAAATGTTGATGTGAGTGTCAAGCATGGATACTATGAACAATTTTATCCACTACAACCCCTCTCCGACAATATCCACTTTCAAATTTATTCCAATGAAGACTACTTCATAGATTTATCGTCCACATTTATAGATTTGCAAATGAAAGTCCGGAAATCCGATAATACAATGCCAATTCGGGCCGATGGGATATCCTATGAAAATTGTATACTACATAATTTATTTCGTCAAATTAGTGTCTACATCAATGGCACGCTGGTGAGCACAAGCAACAATCTCTCCAACTATGCAAGCTATATGCAATTCATGCTGATGACACCCAAGTCATACAAGGAATTGAGAGGCGCCTCCAATGGATATGAATATATTACTAATACTGATAGTACAGATGCACTTAAAAATGCTACAACTAGTGAATTACATCTAGTTGGAAAAATATATCATGAAATATTTAATATACCCCAATGGCTGCCGCCCAATGTTAAAGTGGATATAAAATTGACGCTTGCACCCTCCAATTTCATATTGAGAAAAGAACTTGCTGGTAACCCCGATGTAGTCTCTCCCTCACCTCAGCAATACTACATGTACGCAAACAGCAGGTCATGAGTTCTGTTGCTTTGGCCGTGGAAAAACTGAGAGCCAATGGCAACAATATTAAACTACTTGTTCCTCATACAATCACCAATCAACGTCATATTGCTGTGGGGTCACGCACCTTCACCGATTCATCCTTTATCAATGGCGAAATCCCCTCGAAATTGGCTTTGGCCTTTGTAAAAAGCGCCAGTGCAATAGGATCATGGACTGAATGTCCACATAAATTCGAGATGTTTTGGACTTTCATCTCTTGTGTGCAAAGTAAACGGCATCCCACTCTACAATCTATCTTTTGATAGATCCTATAGAACATTGTACGAGTTGACCATGCAAACCCTAGATCATGATTCACAACTATTTGAAAATGGTATAACCGAAGATAGTTTTGCTAAAACACATGGTATCATTGTACTGGATTTGTCGGGTACACAGGATATGAGTATAGTACGTACGGGGAGTGTGCGTTTAGAGTGTACATTTACCGACCCATTGGCTGAGAGTATTGCACTAATCTCACTAAACCAATATGAAACCTATTGGGAAATCACTCCCGAAGGCAGTGTTCTGCTAGACTTGGCGCCATGAACACCAGTCAAATAATCAATGTATTTAATATGGACCCCTACATGTCCCAGTACAAATCCTATTGTCTGCCCTCGGACTTTCTTGGAAAAATTCAAAGTGTCAACAATACCTTGATTATTGTTAATAGCAGTCCGTCAACTGTGCTGACGGGTCATTGGCTGTGCATCTTTCAAACAATGAAGACGATTGAATTTTTTTATCCTCTTGGTCTACCCTATACATTCGACACACCCCACATCAGCAACTATATTGAGAGCAGTGGGAAAACTATTATTCAAAATCGGAAGAGGGTGCAGGATCTAACGACTAAAAGCTGTGGCTTCCATGCACTACTATATTTTTGTGTTCCGATGTCGTGGCTATACTTACAAGCAGTTTCTCCACATTTATAGTGACAATCCCCGTCTGAACGACTTTCTAGTGGAAAATATCCTCTCAGACCTATATAGTATTGATTTCAGTGCCCTAAGAGTAAAGTGCTTAAAAAATGTTTGTGAATTTGTTTATTAATAAAATGTTTATATATATATACAACATGTCTTTAAATCTTCACTTTTAGATTTCATCATCTTCGATGTATAGGCAACTATCGTGAACCACTAATGCTGGTAAATCATTTGGATTCACTGTATATTGATCTTGATTGACTGCAAAGTCAGGGTCACATTTTCTACAGTACAATGTAACTTCACTCTTGTCATATCTCTTTGTATAGTCAATTATACTATTTGCATTCATATTATGAAATTCAAGAGTTTTCAATCTGTCTATTTGAAGCAATATCACATACAGTGTTTTCAAGTGGTGAATCACATTCGGTAACTGCCAAATAAAAATCACTTGGTTTATAGTCATAGTAGGTGGTGTCATCACAACGATGTCGTAGAAACCAGATTGTCTTGTTACCCCAACAGTTGAATCGTAGACCAGATTCCTCTTCCCAGAATAATTTAAATCCGCGACGATACCACTCTCGTAAAAATAAACTGAAATCACGTTTGGGATTCTTTCCAATCATAGCGGGGTAAGTATTCTCCCACTGATCACATATATCATAGTGACAATTGGAGCACAGGTGCCCTCTAGGATGAGAGTCACACACCTCCTCAAGACATGAATTACATCCTTTAATTTGTACTGCATAGCCTCTATGTAATTTACAAGGATTACATAATTTACACTTTTCACTATAGTCATCAATAATTGTACAATTCTCACATTGATTCCAACTGCCAAGAGTGTACATGCACAATGGACATATATAGAACATTTTTCGGTTTCCGATGTCAACTCACTCACAGCTAAAACGAAACTGATCCTCTTCGTTCGATAAATTCAACGAGAGGGAAATGGGGGAGAGAGGAGTAACTCTGTAACGTTACCTCTTTCGAATGATGGGGAGCCATCTACATTGAATCCATTGGCAATGTTTTCAAAAGTATATCCACAATATGATTCTGCCTTGTTCCAATTAATATATCAATAAATTGAGTATAAGCATTTGAATCACATTTTAAAAGTTTCATACAATAGTCCAATGGAGGAGAATCACTCCTCATTATATTGTCAAGTGTTCCCTGACAAGAGAATATCCTCCGTTTAAGAGATAACTCGAGAAAATCATCATCCAAAATCAAATGTTTTTCCATAAACACTAGATTTGATCTAATTCTCTCTTTCTCAAATTTATTCATTTTACAATCCTTTCACTCTGACTGCTGACTCTAGACTGACCCTGATTCGTTAGCCCTAACCAGAAAAGAAAGGGAAAATTTTCGATTTCGAAACAATTTTATTGAATAATTACAACAACAACATCAATAATACAGAGCATGTACAATTACGATACTGTTTATTGTCTTCAATATGTTTCACCAATGCACTTAAAGCACATTGAAGTCTATTCACATGTGCTATATCAACTTTAGCGGCGAAACATAATTGATCCTCCATTTTAAATTTGCTCAAGGATATCACATATCTTGCATATACTGCATCCCATTCCAGACAAAGCCGCGATCCTTTCGTAATTTCCACCGCAATGTTTGGTGCTCTTGTACTATTATCATCAACTCCACTATCAACTTCTAATAGTGTAAACATTCCACTCATTATTACAAATATATATCCAAATGAGTAAAGTCAAAACTGTTCTTCTTCTCACTCCTTTGAATTCTATTCACAGACTAATAAAACTATAGTAAAAATCCTTTCATCATATTTCCCACCGCCGCTAATATGTAACCAGCCCTCTGATTGGCTGAGAAGGAGGATGTATCCGACTCGCTGATTGGCTGAGAAGGAAACACGTGATCTAACTGTTTCCGGGAAACTCATAACATTGCCTAGAGCAACAACAACAAATACTATTTCTGGACACCATGACATTCACGAACGATTACGCAATCAAGTTCTCGGAAATTCACTTCCCCCTTGAGTCCTAGATCAATAACATTGTTCCCGTTAAAATTCAATGCGCATGTGCAACCTTCGTCCCGAGTTATTACACATAGAAACATCAAATAAATCGACCTTGGAAAAAGAGGTCATTGACCGATTACGCAATCTTTTACCCTAGGGAGGCTATGCCCTTATTTGGAGCCCTGTCAGTATTCTATGCCCATATAAGGAGCCCTGGTGGGACCTTTAGGGTCACTTCTACTGAAATGGTTGGCGTGGAAGGGGTGTTAGTTGCTTTCCAATCACTTTCGACTACTAAAAAAGAGCACTAGCCATTTCAATTTCCAATCAAATGAACCCCTTTTCCTCAAAGACCTAATTTCCAGAACTTAAAACTACGTTAAATAAAATGGCTATCTAAAAGTTTTGATTAGATGTGTTTGGGGAAAAGTGGGCGTGAGAGGCCGGTTAATTGTCCTCATCACTTTTGACTTTTAAAAAGGGCACTAGCCCTTTGAATTTACAATCGAATGAGCCTTTTTTGAAGTTTCTACGACAATGTCTTCTATAAAAAACCGTATATGCCCCCAGGGTATAACTTACAAAAAAGAAAACCCTTGCCCTAAGGGCTGTGGGGGACTGTCCTCAAAAACATAATTTCAATCTGGAAATCAATTACGCTGAACAAAATGGGTATCTCAAAATTTTGATTGGATGTGTTTCGGGAAATGGTCGGCGTTGAAGGGGTGTTAGTCGCCTTCCAATCACTTTCGACTGTTAAAAAGGGCACAAGCCACTCCAATTTTCCTACTAAATAAGCCCTTTTCAAAGTTTCTACGACAACTTCTTCAATACGAAGTGCCCTGCTTTAAAGGTTAAAATTAAAAAATAATACATTGTGCTAACATCGTTCTTGTATGCCCCCAGGGCATAACTTAAAACCCTTGAACTGAGGGTTGTGGGGGAGCGTCCTCCTCTTTACTTAGTCCCCGCTTCTTGTCTCGTTCTCGAGTGTCCCCGTTCTTTACTTAGGCAGCGCGATCGCGCTGCCTATGATTTATGAAACAACTTTCTATATAAACCTTATATGCCCTCAGAGCATTACTTACAACCCTTGCACTGAGGGCTATGAGGGGTTTTATCATCCTTAAAGACCTAATTTACAGAACGTTCAACTACGTTGTACAAAATGGATATCTCAAAATTTTGATATGATGTGTTTTGGAAAATGGTGGGCGTGAGAGCTATCCAATCACTTTCAACTATTAAAAAGGTGCTAGCCCTTTCAATTTCCAATTGAATGAGCCATTTTTGAAGTTTCTACGACAAAGCTTTCAATAAAAACTTTATATGCCCCTGGGCATAACTTACAACCCTTGCACTGAGGGCTCTGAGGGGGTTATCATCCTAAAAGACCTAATTTCCAGAACTTTCAACTACGTTGAACGAAATGGATATCTCAAAATCTTAATTCGATGTGTTTGGGAAAACGGTGGGCGTGAGAGGGGCGTTAGTCGCTATCCAATCAGTTTCAACCTATTAAAAAAGGCACTAGCCCTTTCAATTTCCAATTGAATGAGCCCTTTTGAAGTTTCTACGACAACGCTTTCAATAAAAATTTCAATTATGCCCAGGAAATAACTTACAACCCTTGCCCTGAGGGCTGTGGGGGAGGGGTTGTCATCCTTAAAGACTTAATTTCCAAAACTCTCAACTACGTTGAATAAAATGGCTATCTAAAAATTTTGATTGGATGTGTTTGGGGAAAAGGTGGGCGTGAGAGGGGGGTTAGTTGCCCTCAAATCACTTTCGACTATTAAAAAGGGTAATAGCCCTTTGAATTTCAAATCTAATGAGCCCTTTTTCAAGTTTCTATTACAAAGATTTCAATAAACCTTATATGCCCCCCAGGGCATAACTTATAATCCTTGCCCTGAGGTTTGTGGGGGAGTGTCCTCCTCAAAAATATTTTTTTCTATCTGGAAATCAACTACGATGAACCAAAACGGCTATCTCAAAAATTTTATGTGTTTGGGGAAATGATGGGCGTAGGGGGGGGGCTAGTTGCCCTCCAATCACTTTTGACTATTAAAAAGGGCACTAGCTCTTTGAATTTCCAATCAAATGAGCTTAAAGAACTTAAATTCGAACTTTAGCTTAAAGAGCAAGGTATTGACAAGGGGGCGAACCCCTAATATACGTATTAAAAATATATGAATATAGAAGTTCGTTACGTAAGTTAATTCATAAGTTACGTATATTTATTACTAATAAAAACGTTCGTAAATAAAATTAAACAAGTTTCGAGAAAGCCATTTAACCAATAAAAGTAAAATTAATATACAAATTTTGTTTTAATTATCATGTACGGTGAGCAAAAATCAAAACCTGCATTAATTCAAAAAAGTTCAAAAATTAAATTAAAAAAATAAGTTTTTTTAACTGAAAGTAAGGAACGACGTTAAAACTTAAAACAAACAGAAATTATTCCGTATATGAAAGGGGCTGTCCCCTCCTCAACGCCTCGCTCTTTACGCTAAAGTTTAACTTTCTCACATTTTTTTTAAATAAAAACTTTAGCGTAAAGAGTGAGGCTTTGAGGAGGGGACAGCCCCTTTCATATACGGAATAATTTCTGTTCGTTTTAAAAGTTTTAAAAAACGTCGTTCCTTAGCCTACTTTCAGTTAAAAAAAACTCGTTTTTTATTATTCAATATTATCTGTAAGACACGCGCGATATTGTACATTTGACATGCTAAAGAAACTAGTCGAACAGATGTCTTTCAAAGGACTATTCCTATGCTGAGGATTGCAAACCGTGATTTATCACTGCGTTTACAATATTTAAACTTTTGTTTTTTTGGGTTTAGGGTCAAAGAAAGGTGGCCGGCATTTACCCCTCCCGGGTGTTACCCCGCCCCCTCTCGGAAAATAACCCCCCCCCCTTGGAAAATTAGGCTTTCCATATTTGAGAATTTTATTTGAGTTTTATTTTTTTAATTTCCATTGGGTGAAGGAATTTTGGAACTTTTGTATTATTAGCCACTCCCTCAAGTTACGCTGCATAAAATTCGAGAACACACCGGTTTTTTCGTTTTAGTTTCTTCGTTTCTTTAGACATAAGTTTGGGCTATATATTTGCATATTAGGAGGGGGAGGGGTAAATTATAGCGAGTCTGCATGCAAAATGTGTTTGGCACAATTATTCTGCATATTAGATAGATAGATAAGTGTATTTTAAAGCATAATATACAGCCATGGACACGGTAAAATAACATAAATGAAAGGCACAAATAACATAAACTTTGATCTGCGATCATCATAAAACACTTAAATGAAAACACTACGTTAACCTAATAATAGTACTTAATAGTTGGAAGAACGGTCATTGAAAAAAAAAAAAAAATCACTTAACACTTGGAAAAAACACTTAAATGAAACATTATATTTACTTTACACTGGAATTTTTTTATTTTTTTTTTTAGTTAACAAAATTTCCAGATACCTTGCTATTCTTCTGTAACTTTTTAGTGGCCATATACCCCGAAAAAATTGTTTTCTGACTTCAAACTATCCAAATACTTACCCTCCCCCCCCCCCCTATGTGCAAATATATAGCCCAGAAACCAAATTTGGACTATATATTTGCACATTAGGGGGGGGGGCAAAGTAGGTACAATTATTTTGCATATTATGAAGTAAGAATTGTTTTCTGACTTCAAACTATCCAAATACTTTACCCCCCCCCCCCTTATGTGCAAATATATAGCCCAAATTATGTATTTTCCACATATTCTGTCACTTGTCTTTGTCTTGTCTCGTGCTAAGCTGAAAAAAACTAACGAAGAAACCGGTTTTTGTTCTAGAGTTTTACACGGGAAAAACTTGAGCGAGTTGCCCATAATACACAAGATCCAAAACTCCTTCCCCCTACGGAAATAAAAAAAACTTAAATAAAATTTTCAAATTTGGAAAGTTTTTTCCACAGGGGGGGGGGTATTTACCGGGGGGTAAAGTATTCGGACAGTTTGAAGTCAGAAAAAAAATCCAGTATAAAGTAATGTAATGTTTCATTTATGTATTTTTTTAAGTGTTAAGTGTTTTTTTTTCATTTAAGTGTTTTATGATGATCTCTGATCAAAGTTTATGTTATTTGTGCCTTTCATTAATATTATTTTACTGTGTTCATGACCGTATATTTGGCATTAATATACAGATAAATATTAATATATATAATATTAAAATATTAATATATTTGGCATCAATATTATTAATATATCTATCTATCTAATATGCAGAATAATTGTACCAAACACATTTTGCATACAGACCCGCTTTACTCCCCCCCCCCTAATCTTCAAATCTATAGCCCAAATTTATTTCTTATTTAACGAAGAAACTAACGAAATAACCGGTGTGTTTTCGAATTTTACACAGCGTAAACTTGAATGAGTGGCTTATAATACACAAGTTCCAAAATTCCTTCCCCTAATGGAAATTAAAAAAATAAAACTCAAATAAAATTCTCAAATTTGGAAAGCCTAATTTTTCACGGATGCTCCGCGGATTTTTCCGCGGGGGGGGGGGGGGTAAATGCCCAGAACCATTAAATAAGTAACCTAACCTAGGTACCTATTTTTTGCCCCTTCAACCCCCCAAAAATAAAGTTTAATCATTTTTTACCGAGCGAGCAATACCTCACAAAGGAGCGGAAACCCGTTTTTCATTAGGATTTCATTAGATTCTAGATTCGCTTCCTCGCTTTTTTTCTGGATTCTTAATAAGTACCGATATAAGTTTAGAGCCACTCCGAAAAAGTTTCTTTCGGACCTTATTTTCAGGTGAATAAATATTTCTCATAGACATAAAATCCAATCAAAAATATTTTCGTCCTTTTTTCTACCCCATTTTTTTCAGTGAGTGGGGGGCTAGTTCTCCCACCCTATTTTTATATTAGGGTGCCTTTGTGGTGCCATATTAGGGTGTTAGTTCCCTCACTCTTTTTTTATATTAAGGTGCCTTCGGCCCAGGAAGCTACGGATATAAGTGCCAAGCAATGCGGGAGAAACATTTTTTTAGACCTTTTTTAAACCATATTTTTATAGAACCAAATTTTTTGAATTACACCTTAGGATCCCATTGGCCCAAAGATTTAAGGGTGTAATTTTCATCCCGATTGGGGAAAATTTGTTTGGCTCTTTTTCTAGGATCGTTTTTTTGGGTGGGCCCGTACCCCAAACTATTTTTTTGCGGTTCCCTTTGCCCAGGGACTATCGGTTTTAAGCTACACGCCGTTCGGAAAGAAAAGTTTTTGGCCCTTTTTCGGGCCTCGTTCCTAGGTGAGCCCACATTTTTCCAATTTTTCGGTCCTCTTCGCCCAGGGACTTTCTGCCACAAAATTTCAACCCGATCGTACAGATGATTCTTTGGTACATAATATGGGGCCCTTGCCCAAAACCCATTTTTTTGTGCAATTTTTTTGTTTCAAGCCGTTCGGAAACCAAAGTTTTTTTTTTAGCTGTTTTTTGGCCTGATTTGTAGATAAGCAATAATTCCTTCCTTTTTTTTGCATTTAAGTTGAAAGTGCCCCCATTCGGGACAGCTTCAAGCCAATCGTAAAAACAGTTTTGTGGTATGTTTTGGACCACCTGTGCCCCGAACCCAGTTTTCTGTACATTAGTTTCCCCTTGGCCCAGGGACTTTCAGTTGTAAGCTTCAAACTAATCAAGGACAAAAAGTTTTTGGTCTATTTCCCTAACATCTTCAATCTTCCAGTAAATAAGAATGATCCTCTTGGCCCAGGAAACAAACCCTGTAAGTGTCAAGCTGAAAGGAAGACCGAGATCAAGCGTTCCCTCCTTTTAGCCCACCTATAAATCCACCTATAAGCAATGGCAACTTAAATAACTCATGGTCCTGGGCCCCCAGGCAGCTTTAGCACAAGTTTTTAGCTATTAAAAAAATGTTTTCTATTCAAATTTAACGGCCCTTTCTTTTCAGGAGTCGTTCTTAAGAAATTGGGATAAATAGTCAAACTTTGGCGTAAAGAGCAAGGTATTGATGAGGATGCAACCCCTCCATATGCGGAATAATTTCTTTTCGTATTGAGTTTTAATATTGCTCCTTACTTTCAGTTGAAAAAACTTTTTTTTGTCTAATTTCTGATATTTTTTCAAAATATTGCCGGTAAATCTGTCTCACCTTTTATGAAAAATCCCCTCCCCTCACAGGAAACTCCTCTCTAGAAAGCTCCTCTCGCGAAAAATACAAGCGGCTGATAATTCCTTCCGGACAATTCCATATTCGCTGAAAATCCCCCCCCCCCATCCGTAGAATTTCTTGCAGACGATTCAGCCTGAAAAATTATTCTTAGCATACTCTCATTTGAAAAAAAAACTTTAAGATCTAAACATTTTTCTGATCACTCCAGAAATCCCCCCTTCCATGGATTTTTTTTTCTTGGAAATCGAAACAAGCTGAAAATTTCCCCCGGACAATTCCCCTGGATTATATTCGCATGCAAAATTGAGTTGGCAAAGAAAAAGTAAGATTAGTGTAGCTATAACAGTTTCAAACGGGCAGTCCCCCCATGCAGCTATAACATTTTCAAGCGGGCAGTCCCCCACCATACAAGCGGACAGTACTCCATTATAGTTTTAATATAAGGAAGCGGGGTCCTATCCCTTTTGCATGTATTAACGATAGGTAGCGGGGTCCTATCCCTTTTGCATGTATTAACGATAGGTAGCGGGTTCCTATCCCTTTTGCATGTATTAACGATAGGTAGCGGGGTCCTATCCCTTTTGCATGTATTAACGATAGGTGGCGGGGTCCTATCCCTTTTGCATGTATTAACGATAGGTAGCAGGGTCCTATCCCTTTTGGATGTATTAACGATAGGTAGCGGGATCCTATCCCTTTTGCATGTGTTAACGATAGGTAGCGGGGCCCTATCCTTTTTGCATATATTAATATGTACAAGCAGACAGATAGGACATTACTGTGCCAATCTAAGGTAGCAATCAGATATGGAATTACTGTATCAATTAAAGAGACAATACAGGTATATGGATGTTTTATGTTTACGGATTTTTATTGTTGTATTGGTGTTATATTTGATGTTTTATTGTATGGTAGTCTGATTGTTATTACAGAGATCGTTTTTTTTTATATATGGTTGAATATGTGTGTTACTTTATGATTGATAACAGAAGATCTTAAGGAATCTAGTCAAATTGGAAAAATGTTTAGTGTTAGATGATGACTTTCTGGAATTATCTCTACAACGGAAAATATTTTCTCTAGAAATGCTTAGCAGTATAATGAGAACTGATTCCCCATCTTTAGACTATTGTATGAAGCTTATGCGTTGTGAATCAAATGCATTTACTCAATTTATTGATATATTAATTGAAACGAAACAAAATGACACTGTGATTCTGCTTTTAACCACTACCTAGAAATTCATTCTTTAAAACAGTAGGAAATAAGTTTTTGTGACGATACTCGATTAATTCTCCTCCTCATCCTCCTAGAAGACAATGTTTTTTTTATTGATTTTGAGTCAGTTTCTTTTTGGCAGTGAGACGGACAACATCGAAAAAATGTATCACACATGTTCACTATGTTTATATACATTGGGCAGCTGGTCATCATGTGAGAACTGTACTACAGTTGATGACTATAATGAAAAGTATAGACTATGTAATCCGTGTAAATTGTGTAAACGATATACTGTACAAATTAAGGACTGTAATACCTGTCTTGAAGAGACTTGTGACTCTCATCCTAATGGGTATTTATGCTCCAATTGTCATTATGATAAGTGTGACCAGTGGGAAAATACTTACCCTGGTATGATTGGAAGAAAAACCTAAACGTGAATTCAGTTTATTTCTACGGGATTGGTATCGTCGTTGATTTAAATTGTATTGGGAAGAATTTGAGCACATTTCTGGGAAGTATTGGGAAGAATTTGGTTCCTGCGTCATCGTTGTGAGGACAATGCTAGTAATGATTATAAACCTAGTGATTTTTATTTGGCTGTGACAGAAAGTGATTCTTCATATGAGAATATTGTGTGCGACATTACTTCAAATAAACAGATAGAAACAGGTGAATTTTTCAATATGAATCGCAATAGTATTATTAACTTCACAAGAAGATTTAATAAAAATGAAGTTACAATACATTGCGGAAAATGTGACCCTGAATTTGCACGCCAGGATCAGTACAAGTTGAGTCCCAAGGATCTGCCACCACTAAACGTTGTCGACGACGACTATGAGGATGACAATCTAAATGACTATGAAGAAGAAGAAGAAGAAATCTAAAAAATGAAGACAAAAGACTTTTTTTATAGTGCATATATATTTTATTAATAAACAAATTCAGATACATTTTTAAAACACTTTATTCTTAGGGAACTGAAATCAATACTATATAGGTCTGAGACGGTATTTTCAACTAGAAAGTCGTTCAAACGTGGACTGTGTACATAAATGTTGAGAAATTCACTGAAAGTATAGTCACGACATCGAAAAATGAAATAAAGTAATGCATGAAAACTACAGCTTTTGGTTGATAAATCTTGTACTCGCATCCGATTTGAATAATTGTTTTCACACTTCCTTCAAGGTAGTTTTTTGATGTGTGGTGTGTAGAATGCATATGGTAGACCAAGAGGATCAAAAAATTATATATTCTTCGCTGTTTGATAGATGCAGAGCCAATGACCCGTCTGCAATGTCGATGGACTACTATTAACAATGATGATGGTTTTGTTAATAGTATGAATATAATCAAGGAAATCTGAGGGTATACAATAGGATTTTTATTTGGACTTAAAAGGATCCATGTTAAATACATCGATTATTTGATTGGTGTTCATGGTGCCAAGTCTAATAGAACACTACCGGGGGGGGGGGGGGTTATTTCCAAACAGGTTTCAAATTGATTGAGTGAGATTAATGTTACACTCTCTGTCAACGGTTTGTCAAAGGTACACTCTAAAAGTACAGTACCCGTTCGGAAAACACTCATATCTTGAGTACCAGACAAGTCCAAAATAATGATACCTTGACTTTTTGCAAACATTGAATCGGTAATACCATTTTCATATACTTGAGAATCTCGATCTAGGGATTGCATTGTCAATTCATATAGGGTCCTATAGGATTTATCAAAGGACAAATTGTAGAGAGGAATTCCATTTACTTTACATACAAGAGAGAAAAGTCCAAATAATTCAAATTCATGTGGCGAACTTGTCCACGATCCTATGGCACTGGCACTTTTTACTAAAGCCAAGGCAAGTTTCGAAGGAATTTCACCATTGATAAACGAAGAATCGGTGCAGGTACTTGATCCAGTGGCAATATGACGTTGATTGGCGATTGTGTGAGGAACGAGCAGTTTGATATTATTTCCAGAGGCTCTTTGTTTTTTCAATTGCCAAAGCAACAGAACTCATAACCTGTTTTTGTTTTTGCACATGAAGTATTGCCGAGGTGAGATTGACGTTAGCATCGGGTGCTGCATCAAGTGTTTTTCTCAATTTGAAATTGGACGGTGCAAGTTGTAACTTTATATCAGTTTTAACATTGGGGGGCATCCAATGGGATATATTAAATATTTCATGATTGAGTGTACCAACTAAATGATACTCTTTGCTCACTGCCCAAGTGATTTCACCATCAGTATCAACATTGGATCTATAGTCATATCCCATTGGCAGACCTTTCAATTTCTTATAGACCATTGAAGTCATCAACATAAATTGTATGTAACTCGCATAGTTCGATAGATTGTTGCTAGTACTCACCAATGTTCCATTTAAGTAGACACATATTTGTTTGAATAAATTGTGTAGTATACCTTTTTCATAGGATAGGCCATCGACGTTGGAGGGAGGTAAATTGTCAGACTTTTTCCTCACCACAACTTTTAAATCAATAAATGTGGATGATAAATCTATGAAGTAGTCTTCATTGGAATAAATTTGAAAATATATGTTTTCAGGGAGGGGTTGCTGTGGACAAAATTGTTAATAGTACCCGTGTTTTACTCTGACATCCACACTTTCAGCATTGAAAAGATTTACAGATGTGGTGACGGTGGGATGAGATTCCTTGTGGGGTAGATATGCCATCTAGGAAAAGAAATCCCTTTTCGATCTAACAATTTTTCTTCTTGGTTTCTTTTTCTTATTTTTACTTTTCTTTGACAAGAGTGATGATAATGTCTTTGACTTCTGACCTGAGTAGAGACTGATGAGTGATGAGATGTTTCTCCTCCTTTTAAAACCTTTTCCACTTCGTCGTGATTTCAATCGCTTGCCAAGGGGTCGTGCGCTGGACCTGAGATTTTGTGAAATACTTTCTTTAAAATCTTTACCATCCCCCCTATCGTGTAGCGTAGAGGATGCAAAATCTGCAGCAACCGGCGCAATATATTTTTTAGCCAGTGGTATTGCAGAGCGAAACAGCTTAGCAAACCAACTGCCAAGACCATAGCCCGACATTGACGAACGGCCTTTATAATGGTCCATTCCATGACCCAATTGTTGTAGTTGGAGAGCAGTAATATAACAATTAATATCAGGACATACAAATATGTTGTTCTATTAGCCATTTTGATGTTGTTGTTGCTGAATGGGTCGAAAATGACATGTAATCACGGCCAAACCATTTGTTATTGCTAGAGGATCACATAATTCACTTCTTAGCGTTAACTGACAGAGTTCCAAATACGAAGTGTTTACAGGAACACACTGAAGGTGCTTTATATTATAGTGATGAACATGTTAATGGGCTATTTTTCGTTTAAGAACACGTAGGAGGGGAACATTTGAATTACCAACTCTCGATGTTTCCACAACGGACGCATAAAGAAGTATACAAGAGTCCGAGGCGAGACCAGTTGGATAATCAGAAAAAATAACATGATCCATCCCACTGACAGTTCCAGCGTTTTTACCACTGATCAAATTCCCTTTGAAGCCAAGAACATCTCTCAGATTATCATTGAGATGAATCCTTTCAGTGTCAATGGGTGAGCTAATGTAAATCCTATCATGTTCCATTGAATAATTAAATTGGGATGTATCATTCTTACGAAAAGAGATTTTTCTATTGATTGTACGACACAAATCGTTCATACTACCAAATTCTTTTTATTTCAGTGTGACATGGGGATATTCAATAGATTTAAGTGCTTCAACCCATTCATACTCGACAAAGAGTGACCAATCGAATGGTATAACTTTTATCTTATACACACGATCCTTTTTCAGGATATTATAGGTATTTTTGAGAAAGCAGTCGACAAGAGCCACTCATACTTTCCATCATCGAATTTGATGGTGGGGGAGAGTTTCGTCCAAAAACCACTTGTTTTATTCAAATCATTGTAGAGAGGGTCGGAGACGTTGGACAAAAACGTTACATAAAAATAATTGGGCATTGTCAATATCTTCAACACCCATCCGAGAGTCAAAATCAGAGTTGTATCCTAGCCAACGAACAAGCAACTGTTTCATGCCCCTGTGAGTACGAGTCTTTAATATCTTTTCAATCTGATAGATTCCAGTGTTTTTAACTTTTTGTAACTCATAATCATAAAAGCCGCCAAGAATCTCATCATCTTTCATGTCAGGTAGACGATACGTTATGGGTGTAGTGTCCAAGAATTTGGAGACTTTAAAAAGTTCAGTGGACCATAAGTAATTACCCTTTTCAAATACATTAGTAGTTTTATTGATTCGAACAGTATCACCAATATTGAATTTCTTCTTTTTATTCTCATTACCACCACAACCGCCACCATTGGAATATTGTTTAAGAAAAATGTAAAGTGTATTGACATCATGATTAACTTCTGTTGGGTTTGAGTTGGACAGGGATCGATGGGGACGTTGATTATTAATCAACATGATTTTATCTAAATCCTTAATAAAATCTGCAGTATTATTCAAAGCGCAATATCTAGAAATTGAAAGTCGAATAGTTCTTATCAGCCGTTTGGCCAATGCTGCCTTTATTGAACTATGACTATGATATAGGATCGTATTATATTTCAGTAGAATCTTCTTTACATGGGGATTAACAAATTCGCTCTCCCGATCCGTCTGAATCTTCTTAGAGCAATCCTGTTCAAGGATGATTTCAAGAGCTTTAGCAACTTCATCGCCGCTCTTTGACCGCATTGGAATGGCATATTCATAGCGACTAAAAACACTAATTGCAAGTAGAATGTACTTGTATGGGTGATTGTGACGCCGTTGAATATCATCCAGAGTCAAAAGATCTGCTTGTAGTATTTGTAATGGGAAAAAAACTTTAGTTTTTCGATAGTGATTACCACAAACTCTACGATTACGATGTAGAGTGTAACTTGATTCATTCTGTAGATACTCTGTCGCTCAATTATTTTCAAATCCAGTGACTTGAAAAAGTGTGGTTGGTGAACTTAAACTCCCCACTGCACCAATATTCTCATAAACATGTTTCAATGCTTCAACCATTTTGAACGAAAACACGTAGTGAAGTGTCTACTGCCCATTTGCATACTAACAGGTGATGGTGAGGGGGACGCAGTGATATTAAGACGTCTTCGCTTGATTCCTCCACTCATAACTCTTGTTAAATCATTTCCACTTGGCGTGCTAGTATTTTCCGAAAATGATTTAAAAACATCTTTTGATATTTGACTAAATTCCTTTAATCGTTTTAAAACATGTTTATTGGCAATAAGGCTTCTGGGGAATTTTGATGAGTTTAAAAATGTATGTAAGTGACTGTCAAATGATACAAGTCTTTTACGATTCGTGACCATATCTGGTAATAAATCAAGAAAAATATAATTCTTGCCATGGATTATAACTTGATTCCCATTAGCATCCATTAGAACGAGTTCACTGTCATTGAGATATATCAAGAGTCTTTTACACTGTTGACGATAGGAATGTGGCATTAGATCTGCACCACTTGTCATAACTTTAGACAAATTTTCTTCTTCTTCTTTTGGTATTATTGTTGTTGATGATGATGATGATGATGATGTTGGAGTCATTTCCTTATTTTTATCAATGACATTTACTTTGAGTGGTCTCTCACGATAGGGTTTATGTTTGTCCACTCGGCGAAGTGTATTTTGAAGCAGAATTAATTTTTCATCGTCGGCAATTATCTCACTGTTAATGAATTTATTGAGATTGTCCTCGAAATGTTCCTTTGGCGAAAGGGCGAGTTCAATTGGAGTCAATTTAAAGGGTCTGGCCATTCTCTAGAGAAAACTGTTTACAAGTCCTTCAATGATTGGCAGTAAAAGTCTAAAGAAGTTACCACCCGCTTGAAGAAGTCGTTTTCTTTTAAAATCGTTTCCTTTATTTTTGCTTGTTGCTGGTGCTAGGGAGCGTACAAGGGAACGATCTGGCTTTGTCTGTTGATTAACACCTTCTGGCAGTTGAACATTGCCTTCAGTTAGATTTAAACCAAGTTCAGATATGAGATCAATGAATTCTCTGTCGACACCATGTTTGAGTATGACCTTCCTAAGTCGTGGTTTTGAATTACCTAGGATGGCGAATAAATGTCGATGTTCATGTAGTTTCTTCAGCATCATGATTGCAACTAACGACCTTTTCTACTGTTCACCGGCAGATATACAGTAATTTCATTGTCAAAAATATCGGTGACTACACGTAAATCCTCGGGTGTGTTCTGATTCAGGTCCAATAAAATATATGCGTAGGGTTTGTTGGTAGCCTGATTGTAGGCCGAAAGTAGGAATTTCGGTTCACCCGGATACACCTGTCTGTTTAACATTATGAGGGAACTGGAATCACGAACAACGCTGTAGATGATATAGTAGGGGCAATTCAAAGCAAGTGTTCTCATACACTTGCTCTGCTGAAAGAGATTGTGTAGAACTAGGGTCACGGATATACGTTGATGATGATATTGGACAGTGAACAATTTTATCATCTCCTGCGACCATTCTTCAATGGACTCAGCCAGATCGTCAACAAGCAACCAAGAGTTTGATTCAATACTGTTGAAAATGACAAGTCCATGTATGAATTTCGTGTCTGGAGCAATAGTTTTAATTCTATCATAGGATACTTACCAAACACTGTATCAATAGTAAATTTTAGTTGGATTTTCTAAAAACATTTTATCACGATTTTGAATTAATTTTGTTAAAAGTGTCGTTTTGCCGGACATTGATGGTCCGCAAAAAAACGATCTAAATGGAGTTTTAAATTGATACATACTCCCCACTTGCATCGATGTCAAAACACAACTGACTGTAGATTGCATCATTCCCTTCAATAAATAATAATAGTAATTTCCCTAATCAGATTCGGGAAGAAGAAAACATTTTAAAGAATAATACATGTTTTAAATTTACAGAATAAAACATCAATACAAAAAATACTAAATTTTTTATTAATACACACACGCATAAGAACATGAAAAAGGGATTATCACGTAATAAATTCAAAACAAGACACTAAAAACCGCACTTATCACAATTGAAAAGGGGTCCCCACCGAAAGGGCGTGGTGGCCGCTGGCGATGGCCGGCCGAAGGCCAGTCAGCCCCCCCGTCCCGGCTGCGGGGGCAAAAAACAATTTGAACACTTTTTTATTTACAAAGAAAACATGACTCTACCTTGCTATAAAAGAAAACTGCTGAGTTGGAAAAAAAGCTTCTGCTGAGTTGTGTGGAAAAAAACAGAGTTGAGTTGGGAAAAAAATATCTATTAAAAAAAGAATCCCACCACCACAACACTTTACTATTGAATTTTTTCCCGACCGAGACGATGTCTATAATCTCGACATACACTTCGGTCAGAAGTTAGATAATGTCCGTGGGGTAGCACCGTCACCCCATCCGCAAACACATAGACTTTATCCGACGCGGGACACATGGCTATTTTATCAACTAAAACTGTATGGTTTTTAAATTTTAAAGAGCGAATCACCATGACTTTCACCCTTGGAACTATGCTATTATCCACACAGTTTCTATATACATTCATGTCAAAATTATTATTCACATAGTGTCTAGGCAGCCCCTTGCAGACTTTTTTGATTACCTCGTTGTGTGTTTGCACACAGTACACCTTCGGACCTGCAAGCACACCGCTGGAAATCAAGTCACTTCCCGTCTCTGATTTTAACATTAATAACTTATTTGGGGCCTGACGCTTCACTAGCTCCGGGTAAATGGACTCGACCCAATTGGTAAAGTCCATTCGAGAGCTAATGTGCACGCCTTTTTCCAAATCTTCCAATAAATTCCCGGTTCTAACTTTTAGCAAAAGGGAATCGGTATCACCCGTAATATACTTGAACTTCTCCCTCCCCCGGCCATTGGTGCCTACACACATCGTAAAAGAATGACAACTTGAGTTTTTTTGATATTTCGGTTATTGCACTGCCACCCGCAATATATTGATTTAGAATTACATTTCTTTTTTTCTATTAAACAGGACCATATTCGAGTCTATGATGGTGAATGATGTGAAGTTTGGATCGGCAACGATTCGAGCACATTCTTTTGGGTCAGTCACAACGTCACAACGACTTCGATTGCGTACACTCTCACACATTTTACCGAAGGCTGAGTTCAAAATGAGTTTAAAAATTTCCTTTTCAACCTTCGTTTTTGCTTCGGAATGTTTACCGACAAAAGTGTCAATAAACGTTTTCAAATAGGGTTTCTGGTCAAATTGGAGGGCTCTATGTATCCTTGTGACGTTGGAACCGTTGGATACCATCCACCGCAAAAGAACGTGATGTAAAACGATATTCTCTTTCGGATGAAGGTCGGTGATAAGTTTTTGTTTAGAAGGTGTCCAGTGCACACCACCATCCTCTACCTTAGAAATATTATATGGACTCAAAGAGTCCCTAATCACCGCCCTGTTTATGCACGGGAAAACTGAATCCTTCACCGAGTCATGATGCTCAATTGGTATTTCACCATCGATTTCAAAAAACCATCCCCGCGGTCCATTCTCCTCAACATTGGCAATGTTGGGGAAATCTGAAGCACAAGGATCGTTAAGCCTTTTAAAATTTCTACACGGCAAAGAGTAGTGAGACATTGCCGACGGATAGAGGGAGTTCATATCTAAGAAAACTGCATCCGACTTTACACCGGTGTCTTTTCCAGTCAGATCGGTTTCAAGGATACGATCTCCATGAAAAACATACCCTCCCCTCATTGATGTCTCTACAAGTAGATGCTGATCCACGCCGGTGATCAAGCCTATTTCCTCTTTACTGATTTTAAGTATTATATCCATCACCAAATTAGGAGTGGAAAAATAATAACCTAAATCCAACCCAAATTCCCCATGGATTTTATCCGCGTTTTTACACACAATATCCAGCAACGTCAATACACCACTTGCCATTTACAATCTACAATAATCCCACCCATTTTTACATCCTCCCTTAGCCGAAACCCTCTTGGCAAATTCATAGTCAACAGTGGTGCATTGACGATCGTAAAGTGAATCGTATAACGAGGCGACGGACGGCAATTGTTCCTCAGAAAGCCTCGCGGTGGAGTTGTAGTACTCATACGGGTATATGCCCTTACAAGTTAATAAATTATACATTTCACCGTCTAGAAAGTGCTGTTTAAGGATGTGTTGCTTAAGGAGGGGGAAACTATTAAAATCATTACTTTTTTGTACTTCAATGAGTTGTCTTAGGGATTTTGGGAAGAAGCTAAAGGAGTCTAAAAAACAGATCTTATTCATACATAATTTATCATTATCTATTATTTGCCATTTGACTTCTAAGAACAGCAGCTTTTCAGACGATTTGGGTATGATATCATAAGAAAAAGAACCATCCACCCATCCGCCGTCTACAATTCCAACTTGTTGCAATCGTGCCAACGCCGGTAAAATAAATTTTAGATCATGGCTAGAATTGTGTATATAAACAGGTAGAAAATATTGCTGACTAACATTTAAATTACGCGATTGATGGGCCACTCTACGAAAATTGCTCAATCCTGATTCAATCGGGTCGCCCAAATGATCGTGGTCGCGAGCCATCCCTTTACTCCCTTTCCCCTTAGCCCCTTTCCCTCTTTCCCATTACCCTCAATAAATTCCCCCTTAGAAACCCAACATATTTTTTCAGTTTTAATGGCCAAATCGTCCTCTGGTGATAGAGTCATTGGATAGGATGTATTTCGCAGCTGTGATATCGATTTATTTGCTTTTTTAATGAGTGCTGTCACGGCTGAGAGCATATAATCCTCACCACCCAATCTCTCAACTACCTCTACCAATTTCATGGAATTACACAAGTCTCTTTTTGCGTGAGCATAAGAGACTGCAATGACCTTATGTTTTTTAACAAGATTTGAATTCAATGGATCATACACATCTATGAGAGCGGCTTCGCAGTCTAAGGCCACCTTGTCACTCTGCTGGAATGAATTTTGAAAGTTCTTAAATCGCAAGATGACCCTGTCACCGCTAACCGTTTGCACAGATTGACATCCGTGACGCTGGCAATGCTTCATATGATTTTTTAACTTAATTTCTGACCGGAATTTAGAAAGACATGTTGGACAATAATGGCATTCCCCCCGTTGTTTCCATTTACCCTCTCCCACAACTCGACTTATATTTGATATTGGAAAAAAATGTCCAATAGAATCGGGATCACTGGCTGGCTTGTAAAGGAGCCAAACCCAATGTTCCACAGATTCAATGGACGGAGCCCTCACTGGAAATATAACCCCCTTTTTACGCTCACCCCCCTCAAATTCGGTTTCATATTGTAAAACAGTAACACCAATTATTAAATGTGCATTAGCCCGCTCAAAAATCGTCATCCCATTAAGTGTTATTGGATATTGATCATTTAAACAATTAAAATATACTTTAGGGAAATTTGCACTCCAATTAACTGCATTATCGTTCAACAGCGTCTTACTAGCTTCCTTTTGCAGAGCTTGTGATCTGCCACAAGGAATGCATATTTGAAACATTGAAGCCCTGTATCGAAATTGAAGCGTTGTACATCTTTACACTCATTAAATCGTCATTATATTTCTGTCCCACCGTCCCCCTCCCACCCCCTTAAAATAAACTTCTTTTTAAATTTAGCCACATTAATATCCAAACTCCCAATAAATAAAACCACCGACCCACTCCCCACCTCAGTATAATTTTCCAATGTTTTTACTATATTATCAACCCATTCCATAAAAAAACCCTCGAAACTATTCAGGTCCGGATGAAGTGGTAGCATTTCAGTACGTAAATAACGCTCATACACCTCATCCGCCTTTTCATTTAAACAAATTATTTTTTATGTGATGGCAGCCTTAATCCCATCCCTCCCCCTCCCGAATCACTCTTTTAAGAAGGGCTCGAATCTTGCTCACATAGGAGTGTACTATGTCTACCGGACCGTTATGATGCTACCTGATGTTAGTGAATTAAATGGATCCCCAAACTCAGCCCTATAAACATACACATTATGCAAGGCAGAGTCAACTAAATTAAAATCGGGCACGACAGGGGGTGTTACGAGGATTTCATGTCCTGTACTAATTTGCTCAATGGTGGGGATTTTGCATGGTGTGGAATCCCCAAACTCACTCAACAAACCCTTGAGCGTATCAGGACTGAGAAGCATACTACTACTACTACTACTACTACAATAATCATCAAACCAATCACTTAACAAATTTATAATCCATTCTTGTGATTCAACATGGAGATTATCTTCGAATTGTGTTGGTGATGGGAGTTCCTGCACATTTATCTAAAAAATGAATGCGAAGTTATTTGTTCTTTTACCAGAAAAAGAATATTTAGATAGTCTGTGTGTTTGTGTGTGTATGTGTATGTTTGTTTGTGTGTGTGTATGTGTGTGTGTGTGTGTGTGTGTGTGTGTTTGTATGTGTGTGTGTGTGTGTGTGTGTGTGTGTGTGTGTGTGTGTGTGTGTGTGTGTGTGTGTGTGTGTGTGTGTTTGTGTGTGTGTGTGTGTGTGTGTGTGTGTGTGTGTGTGTGTGTGTGTGTGTGTGTGTGTGTGTGTGTGTGTGTGTGTGTGTGTGTGTGTGTGTGTGTGTGTGTGTGTGTGTTTGTGTGTGTGTGTGTGTGTGTGTGTGTTTGTGTGTGTGTGTGTGTGTGTGTGTGTTGTGTGTGTGTGTGTGTGTGTGTGTGTGTGTGTGTGTGTGTGTGTGTGTGTGTGTGTGTGTGTGTGTGTGTGTGTGTGTGTGTGTGTGTGTGTGTGTGTGTGTGTGTGTGTGTGTGTGTGTGTGTGTGTGTGTGCGTGTGTGTGTGTGTGTGGTGTGTGTGTGTGTGTGTGTGTGTGTGTGTGTGTGTGTGTGTGTGTACGTGCTTAATATGATGCTTCAAGTGTAACCAGGTATATGAAAGGGAAATTATGTCAGTTTTATTATTATTTTTGTATATGGTGATGTGACACTTCTATTAAGCTGAAAAAAATATTTTCAGTATTTAATAACCTAAAACTGTAAAAGTGATACCCTTTTATTACTTTTTTTTGCTTCTTAATTTACATTAGATCCTAACATTGAAACGTTGTGTTTTTTTGTTATTAGAACATAGTTCACAAACATACACACTTAATAACTCGCTTGTTTTATAAAACGCAAACTGGGATAGATATATACAGAGATAAGAGAGAGAGAGAGAGAAGATTCAATGTTTTCTTACGTAATCATGGAGAGAGGCAACTGGTTCAATGACTTCATCAACTTCTTGGAATGGGATTGTAGGTTGCATGTTGGGTGTGGCAATTGTATAGTTGACTGTTGGCTGGGGTATAATGGGTCCGGATGGTTGTGGCATATTGTTGTGGATGCTGGATATGGCAGCTGGACAGTTGGCTATTGGGTGGTTTACGGTGGATTTTGATGGGATTAATGGTTTCGACCTACGACCATATTGTATAACAGTTGGTCTGTTTGAAATAACCACTGGAGTTGCTTCACCCCTCCTTGTCTTCTTAACGGGTAGGGGGAGCTCTGGGAAATCCTAAAAAAATAGTTTGTTTTTCATGAAAAACATTGAAAGAGAACCATCAGTCCTCGTCAATAGTATGCACAAGAATATGTTTTAAAATTTAAGTCAAAAGTGTCATTCTAGTTTTCTGATATGATTTAGAGACGTAAAAAAAAGTTGAAAAAAAAAGTAAAAAAAAATGGTCACTACAAACATTATTTTTCTAATAGTAAAAGTCGCGACACACATATCTATATCATTCCCATTTTGAAAATGGAAAATATTAAATGTGAAATTTTTATGTTTTAAGTATGTTTCATGACATTCTAAGAGATGTAAAATCAGAAGTTGAAAAAAAAATTTGTAGGGGGGGGGGGTTGAGGGGGGGGGGGTAAAGGATGGAGGGGGTGGGGGTATAAAGTCGGGGGATAGTGGGGGGGACTTTGGGCCAGAATCAAAAATAGGTTTGATTTACCTCATATACTAAGCTCGCAAGCCATTTAAATGCAGTGTTTACACATTTTTTTTTGTTTTGATATTGCTCTTTACCGACCTCTGAAGATATAGGTTCAAAAATATTTAATAATTCGTTAACTATAACGGGGACTGTATAAACCACTCGATAAATTATATTAGAATTACTTTCTTTAGCCACTAAGAATATAAAAGAATAACTTACTTCCTGCTTGTAGCTTTCATCAATATTCCTTTTGTTAGAATGCATGGTTGTATTTCAAATACCAATTTTGAACTGAGAAAATAACTCATCATCAGAGTTTTTATACCCGTGTTCAAGGTCAAACATAAAAAAACACGCCTAAAATATTGCTTAACAGGCAGAATTTCATAGACATTAACTTCATTCAACCATACCATGACAACAACCATCGATGTATGCATGCTATGTGAACAGCCATGACTCGATCAGAAACATGAAATTTAATACAAAAATCATTGTTTCGTGAACAGCACGAATTTTCATGGTATGCTGATTCTAATAACAACATAAAAACAACCGAAGATATGATTTTTTAAGCGTGGTGATTTCTACCTGTCTTGTACCTTTAATTGACACTTTAATGGAGTACTGTCCGCTCTCTTTAATTGACATAGTAAGGGAGTACTGTGCGCTTGTATGGTGGGGGGAATGCCCGCTTGAAACTGTTATAGCTACATGGGGGGACTGCCGGCTTGAAACTGTTATAGCTACATGGGGAGAATGCCCGCTTGAAACTGTTATGGCTACACTACTAGTAAGACAAATAAAAAGAATTTCATTTAGGAATTCTTTCAAATCCCCCCGGTGAAAAATTCACCTGGAAAGCTCACCCCTGGAAATTTTCTTTCCCATGGAAAATTATCCCCGGGAAACCCGCCCTAAGCAGAAAAACCCAAGCTAAAAAATGTCAGTATACTTCCCAATAACAAATAGCATACATAAACAATGGGCCAATTTTATACCTTAAAGACCTATCCCAATGGCCCGGGGGGGGGGGTCATGTTATCTTCAAAGACATAGTTTTGCAGAGCAAAATGGCTCAACAAAATCTCAAAATTTTGATCGAACAATTTTTTGGAAAAAAGAGGTGTGATAATGGGGCTAGTTACCCTTCAGTCTTTTTGATCAATTGAAAAGAGCACCAGAACTTTTAATTCCCGTCCAAATAAGC
>CM051270.1:58708849-58726349 GCA_027921565.1 Artemia sinica | reverse complement strand
GTTCATTTTGAATTTCTTTCGTTGAAATGCAAGAGTTGGAATATTTCAGTAGTGTTTTGTCGTGGTTTACCTTGTCACAGTTACATTACCTCGATTTCTCAAAGTTCATTTTGGATTTCTTTCGTTGAAATGCAAGAGTTGGAATATTTCAGTAGTGTTTTGTTGTGGTTTACCTTGTCACAGTTACATTCTCTTGATTTTTCAAAGTTCATTTTGGATTTCTTTCGTTGAAATGCAAGAGTTGGAATATTTCAGTAGTGTTTTGTCATGTATTACCTTCTCACATTTACATTCTCTTTATTTTTCAAAGTTCATTTAGTTAGAGTTCCAGTTTAGTTTAGTTCTACTTAAGAGTTCAGAGTTTTTAGCTTAGATTCTTAGCTTAGAGTTTTAGTTGGAGTTATAGTTTAGTTTAGTTTTAGTTAAGACTTTAGAGTCTTAGCTTAAGAGTTTTTGTTAGAGTTCTAGTTTAGTTTAAGTTAAGAGTTTTAGCTTAGAGTCTTACCTTAGAGTTTTTTTAGAGTTCTAGTTTAGTTTAGTTTTAGTTAAGAGTTTAGAGTTTTAGCTTAGAGTCATAGCTTAGAGTTTTAGTTAGAGTCGAAGTTTAGTTTAGTTTTAATTAAGAGTTAAGAGTTTTATCTCAGAGTCTTAGCTTAGAGTTTTTGTTAGAGTTTTAGTTTAGTTAAGAGCTTTAGTTAAGAATTTGGAGTTTTAGCTTAGAGTTTTAGCCTAGAGTCTTAGCTCAGTTCTATTTATAGTTGAAGTTTAGTTAAGTTTTAGTCGAGAATTTAGAGTTTTAGTTTAGAATCTTAGCTTAGAGTTTTTGTTAGAATTATAGTTTAGTTTTAGTTAAGATATTTAGCTTAGAGTCTTAGCTTAGAGTTTTTTGTTGGAGTTATAGTTTAGTTTAGTTTTAGTTAAGAGTTTAGAGTTTTACCTTAGAGTCTTAGCTTAGAGTTTTTGTTAGAGTTCTAGTTTAGTTAAGAGTTTCAGTTAAGAATTTAGAGTTTAACCTTAGAGTCATAGCTTAGAGTTTTAGTTAGAGTTTTAGTTAAAGTTGTAGTCTATTTAAGTTTTAGTTAAGAGTTTAGAGTTTTAGCATAGAGTCTTAGCTTAGAGTCTTAGCTTAGAGTTTTTGTTGAAGTTCTAGTTTAGTTTAGTTTTAGTTAAGAGTTTAGAGTTTTAGCTTAGAGTCTTAGCTTAGAGTTTTAGTTAGAGTCGAAGTTTAGTTTAGTTTTAGTTAAGAGTTTAGAGTTTTTAGCTTAGAGTCTTAGCTTAGAGTTTTTTGTTAGAGTTCTAGTTTGGTTTAGTTATAGTTAAGAGTTTAGAGTTTTAGCTTAGAGTCTTAGCTTAGAGTTTTAGTTAGAGTTGAAGTTTAGTTTAGTTTTAGTTAAGAGTTTAGAGTTTTTAGCTTAGAGCATTAGCTTAGAGTTTTTGTTAGAGTTATAGTTTAGTTTAGTTTTAGTTAAGAATTTAGAGTTTTTATCTTAGAGTCTTAGCTTTGAGTTTTTGTTGAAGTTCTAGTTTAGTTTAGTTTTAGTGACGAGTTTAGAGTTTTAGCTTAGAGTCATAGCTTAGAGTTTTTGTTAGAGTTCTAGTTTAGTTTAGTTTTAGTTAAAAATTTAGTTTAGTCATAGTTAAGAGTTTAGAGTTTTTAGCTTAGAGTCATAGCTTAGAGTTTTTGATAGAGTTGAAGTCTAGTTTAGTTTTAGTTAAGATTTTAGAGTTTTACCTTAGAGTTTTAGCCTAGAGTTTTAGCAATAGTTGAAGTTTAGTTTAGTTATAGTTAAGAGTTTAGAGTTTTAGCTTAGAGTTTTACTTAGAGTTCTAGTTTAGTTTAGTTTTAGTTAAGAGTAATGAGTTTTGAGTTTTAGCTTAGAGTCTTAGCTTAGAGTTTTAGTAAGAGCTCTAGTTTAGTTTAGTTTTAGTTAAGAGTTTAGAGTTTTACCTTAGAGTCTTAGCTTAGACTTTTAGTTAGAGTTTTAGTTTAGTTTAGTTTTAGTTAAGAATTTAGAGTTTTACCTTAGAGTCTAAGCATAGAGTTTTGGTTAGAGTTGAAGTTTAGTTTAGTTATAGTTAAGAGTTTAGAGTTTTACCTTAGATTCCTAGCTTAGAGTTTTAGTTAGAGTTGAATTTTAGTTTGGTTATAGTTAAGAGTTTAGAGTTTTACCATAGAGTCTTAGCTTAGAGTTTTTTAGCTAGAGTTGAAGTTTAGTTATAGTTATGAGTTTAGAGTTTTACCTTAGAGTCTTAGCTTAGACTTTTAGTTAGAGTTCTAGTTTAGTTTAGTTTTAGTTAAGAATTTAGAGTTTTACCTTAGGGTCATAGCTTAGAGTTTTAGTTAGAGTTCTAGTTTGTTTAGTTATAATTAAGAGTTTAGAGTTTTAGCTTAGAGTCTTAGCTTAGAGTTTTTGTTAGAGTTCTAGTTTAGTTTAGTTTTAGTTATGAGTTTAGTGTTTTAGCTTAAAGTAATATCTTAGAGTTTTAGTTAGAGTTATAGTTTAGTTTAGTTTTAGTTAAGAGTTTAGAGTTTTAGCTTAGAGTCTTTGCATAGAGTTTTAGTTAGAGTTGAAGTTTAGTTTAGTAATAGTTAAGAGTTTAGAGTTTTAGCTTAGAGTCTTGGCTTAGAGCTTTAGTTAGAGTTCAAGTTTAGTTTAGGTTTAGTTAAGAGTTTTAACTTTGAGTTTTAGCCTAGATTCCTAGCTTAGAGTTGTAGTTAGAGTTGAATTTTAGTTTGGTTATAGTTAAGAGTTTTAGCTTAGCTTAGAGTCATAGCTTATCTTAGTTTAGTTTTAGCTTAGAGTCATAGCTTAGAGTTTTAGTTAGAGTTGTAGTTTAGTTTATTTTTAGTTAAGAGTTTTAGCTTAGAGTCATAGCTTATAGCTTTAGTTAGAGTTCAAGTTTAGTTTAGGTTTAGTTAAGAGTTTTAACTTTGAGTTTTAGCCTAGATTCCTAGCTTAGAGTTTTAGTTAGAGCTGAATTTTACTTTGGTTATAGTTAAGAGTTTGGAGTTTTAGCTTAGAGTCATAGCTTAGAGTTTTAGTTATAGTTGTAGTTTAGTTTAGTTTTACTTAACAGTTTTAGCTTAGAGTTTTTGTCTAGAGTCGAGGAGAGGTTAGATTAGGTTAGGTTAGAGGTTTGGTTTCTAAGTTAAGTTTGGTTAGCTTATCATGAGCGCTCATGATAAGCTAACCTAACCTAACTTAAACGTGGAGAAAACTAACCTCTAACCTAACCTAATCTAACCTATGGTTTTGGTATTTTTATGTAATAATTTGGAATTTTGTGGTTATTTTAGTTTAGTATTGTCATCAATATCTATTGTCCCCTCCTCGACTCTAGACAAAAACTCTAAGCTAAAACTCTTAAGTAAAACTAAACTAACCATTCATTCAGTATGACCATTCATTAAAGTCAGATTCCCTTTCCCACTCAGTCTTGTATCTTTGGTCTGCCCTTTTCTTTGTGATCCTCGGTTTTTTGTTGGAGGGTTCACTATCGTCCGAGTCTTTATCACCGTCCTCATATTCCTGATCGATATCTATCACTTCTGCCATTATGTTGTAATACGTTTGGTCTATAAACAAGAGAAATATTTAGCTATTATTTCCTTTCTTTCATGGATTGACTTACTGGTGAAAGAAAAGAACCTGCATTAGTTTAATTTCTTCCAGCGCCAGCCTGCTGAGAACCCTTTGTTCTTTCCGGATAAATCCTTCGCCGGGAATCCGGCTGAAGTCGGAAATATGGCAGAAGTAAGGCAGGAAGTTTTGATCAGTTTCGTCAAAGCAGATATGACGTCGAACCACAGCAGATATGACATAGACACCATATGTTGCGTTTTTGCTGATACCCCTCTTAGCACGGTAACTGCGGATCTGCAGTTAGTTGTTTTGCAGTTACAGTGATATCTGATATACGGTCCACTGCGAAAACAACTATTATATTGCCGAAATTGCACTTTTCAAAAGTCATCCCAAAAGGAAAACTGATATCCAATTACATAACTAAGTGCTGAACTTCTTTCTCACCAATTTGACATTATTTGATGAAAATGAGCTGACTTTTCAGATACCACGAGCAGATACCACGGTCGGACCGTCATATCTGAATATCAGTTACCGCGGTAACTGGCCAGATACCACGACAACTGCAAAAACGTCTTTTGACCGTGGTATCGGATACCACGGTAGCTGCAGAAACGAATTTAGACCTGATATCGAATAACATGGTATCTGCAAAAACGCAACTATTGTCGTATAATAATATTTATGACCCACTCTATAGGTTTAAGATAGTAGAGTAATCAAAGGAAAGAAATAGAAAGAGTACAAAATAACACACACAACAACAAAAACCCCTCAATGAAAAATTCTGTTTCTAAATCTGAATAGTAAAATTTGTTCACCGAAAAGGCTGAAAGACCAAATGAAAATGCGTTACTTCGTTGCTATGACTTGGGCCCATGCTGATTTGGACACACGTATTCAAGCAACGAATTAAACGGATACGTCAATTACATCCTATTGAGGGAAAATATCCTTCCCTAAGGTTGATCATGAAGTTTGACAGCCAGACGAGGCCTTGCCAAGAAGGGCCGAAATATCCGTTCTATGCATTACTTGAATATATTCGCGATCAATAAAATTCCATACAGTGATATTCCCTTTCAGATTTGGGGTACCTCTACTGCTATTAACTGTGTTGCATGCTTGACGAAAACGATTTACGACAAATAGGCGTTCACGCACTGAGCAGTGTTAACCAAGCTCATTTGATTGGGCCACTGAAAAGCCGAGTTTGTATTGAGGTTCAAAGTTTCCGCGTCATAGTAAAACTTAGCGCTGTGAGTATGGCCTTAAATATTCTGAACATCATGCTAGAGAAAACAGTAAAAATGCCAAAAACTCCTCTTAACACAGTCCGATATTGCATTGTATTCACTTAAAATACACATACAAAAATTTGCTTTTCAGTTCAACTTTAAGGAGTCCGGTAAAGAACGGATACCTACAAGAGCCAATTGTTTGGATCACAGATTAAATTTTGGGATTCCATAGAAACCTTTGGTCTTGTTCATTTTGGACGCCTGTTCAACTATCATCCGTTTTGGAATTCTTTTGTTTTGCTTGTCGGGATCCCAAAACGTAAGTGGAGGGATACCTATGACATTGCAAAAGTTGTCCGTCTGTCCGTCTGTAGCCTAAGCACGATAACTGTCGAAGGGAATGAGATATTTTGATGAAACTCAGTGGGAGGATCCTTTGGGTCAAGGGAAAGGTCGAGTTCGTAGATAGGCTCTGTAGCCTTACACTTAGGGGTGGGAATTCAAATTAAGGGACAGACAAAATATTTTTAAACAGCTAATGAGATAGTCGATTATGGGGTAAGAAAACATGCTGAACATGGCAATGAAAACCATCTTCTCGCCGGACAAGTTGTTCGCCCGGAATCCGGCCAAAACCGGAAAGTTTGTTAAAAGTCAGAGTTTTATTTGAAGTTGATAAGATGTTCGATTTTGGGGTAAGAGGGCATGCTGAAACCGTATATGACAATCGTTTCTTAGCCGGACATATATTTCGTCCGGAATCCGGCTGAAACCAGATAATTTGTTACACGTATATTTTTTATTTGAAGTTGACTAGATGTTGGAAATAGGGGTAAGGAGATACGCTCAATTCGTTTCTGAGCTTCAATTTTTCGCCAGACAAGTAGCTCCGGAATTTCGGCGAAACCGGAAAATTGGCAGAAGGCAGGATCGTTTCGATCGGTATCGTCAAAATAGATATGACTTATAGAGGTAAACACACATCCTGAATCCAAATCTGAACTTGGTTTTCTCAGAGGATTAGCTATTTGGCCTTAATCTGTTTCTATATTTTTAAGAGTAAAAATGTTCAAGGAGTCTGGCGAAGACTGGATCTAGCGAAGACAAAACCCAATGTCTGGATTAAATATTGAATTTTTGGGATCCCATAGAACCTTTGGTCTTGTTTTTTCACTTTCACAGAGGCACATTCAGTTATCAGATATTTTGCGTCCAGCCAGCCGCTTAGGAGAGTAGAAAGGCTGGGCACAGTCGACAAGTGCTAACAAGGAAATTGCTAATTTCGAAAAAAATTATTTTTCTTAGCTGTTTCATCATCGTGATTTTGATGATCTTTTCTAGTGAGAATCGGGCTTTCAAAACTTTCGGTAAGAACTACACCTCTCGTTGATACCATATGATGAATTCGAATTTTGAAATGATGAACTATCGAACTGGCAACTAGTTAAAACACGCATTTTGGTAAACAGAAAACAGATCATACAAGCCGCCCACCCCTAGGATAGGCCAGTACTTTTTGGCTCAATAAACTCTTTCTGACCTGATTACATCCAGGGCCATAACGACTAGGCGGGAGGCGAGGCCCCCCCCCCCAAATATTGTCGGCCAGTCGTAAAAAAGTAGCCGAGTCAACACACAGCGCCGCTATTTTTCGTGATATCAGTCAATTTTTTACATGGAAACAGTAGATTTTTCTTAAAAACAGTCGGTTTCTTCTTGAAAATAGTTGTTTTTCTTAAAATCAGCCGAATTTATGTCAACACAGTCGTTTTTTCTCAATAATAGCCGTTTTTGTCTGCGTAAAACAGTCGGTAAAAATGACCAGCCAGTCAAAAAATACCCCCCCACACACACATTTTGACTAATAACAGTTTTTACGACACCTAGGCTTTTTAAATATAGTTACTACTTACCATCAATACCATCAGACAATCCTGTGAAATAAGAAAAGTCTGTCTGGTCCTTATTGCTAACTTGAAAACACTTGGGCTGAGCTGACAGAGATCATGAAGTCATGAAATGAACTGAGAAACAGGGTTGCCACTCAGCCGGTTTTTTGGTGCCACTTTGGGTGGTAAATAGTGTCAATTTTGTATAAAAAGTGTCATTTCCCAAAAATTTGCCGCTCGCAACGCTTCGCGTCGCTCCCGCTCATATCAACAAGCTTTTCAAATTGAAAATATTGGCCAATCCACTTGGGATCACCCCCGCGTGGTTTCCCGTATCTTTAAATTCGCCAGCCTGAAATCTCAGATCTAATGCCATCTATTAACTATAAAAAGAAATTTTGATTTTACTTAGTTGGTGCTGATTTCCGGCTTTGCGCAGCACTTCCACTCTTGTCAACTTTCCAGTCCCCCTCCTGAAAACCCGCTAAAACACAAATGGTGCTTACTGTATAAAATGGGAACTCGTCCCACAGAGTTCTTTCTCCTCTTTTTTTCTGAGCAGTCTTTGTTCATAGCGTGAAAAAGGAGCGGAAAAAGAAAAGAAAAAAAAACCTTCAGTTTTTTTTCTTTTGAGAAAACGGAAAAAAGGGACAGCAATAATCCTCTACATTGAGAGTTTTTTCATCCAGTTTTTCCATAAAAAGAACTATCTGGATTATTACGGTGCATTAAGGTGCTTAAAACTTTTCTTTTCTCCGAAAATGCTGAAGAGAATGCCACGAACATAGATCGTAGCAATTGATGACCCTATGATAAACACAACTAATAGTGGTTCAGACACTAACTCTTTCAAATAATTTATTTGGCAAAAAGTGAAACTCAGAGAGGAGAGAAACCAAACAAAATGAAAAATAAAATCAAAAAGGGTGAAAAAACGAGGATTTTGTCAGGCAGTGGCGAATCATGAGGAAGACAAAATATAAGCAAATATTTCGACAAGGACCTCCGCCAAGTCGTCCTCAGTGCTAAACAAAAAAGAAGACAAAAAAAACGAAAATCTAACCTTTCGAAGTTTACTTTTCAAAGACAGAACAGACACTGAATAAAAACCAGGCAGTAATCAATGAAACTGAATTTACCAAGATGATTGGGCAAGGATCTTTTGTCTTGCAATAGTTTTAGCTGGTGTACAATTTCGGTTTTCATTAGATATGCAAATAGGATCTTTTAAGTTATAACGGGTGAAAGTATTGATCGAGTCTTTCAAGATTAAACTGCCGTAAATTGGGCTTAATGAAATATCTCCAGTATCTCTATTTATTGCTAAATTTTGGTTCATATATTTTTTTATTTCAATTACCTCTTTAAAAGTTTGTGGTATGCCGTTTACAGTTGATATTAAGGTTGCCTCGTCAAACAGAACTAGATGGGTCGGATTTACGAAAATATGCGAAGCCAATGCCGAATCAAAGTTGTCATTGTTATTTTTTAATCTCAGGGACTTATCTATTGAAATTTTGTGCTCATGCAAACGTTCACCTAGTTGTTGATGGGTCCTACCAATGTAAAATTTTCCACAAGAACAGGGGATTCTGTAGACACCACTACCGAGTACAGGGTCAGTTTTATCCTTTCCTGAGTTGAAAAAATATTCAACTTTTTTTTCGGTTTTGAAAGAAACAGAGAGATTATGTTTTTTTTTAAAATTTTTCCAAGTTTATCGCCAAGTTTCGGAATGTATGGTAAAACGATGAAAGTTTTTTTCTCAAGTGCGGGTGTAACTGAAACAAGGGGGACAAGCTCCCTATTTTCTTCTTTTATCTTTTTTAATCGTCTATCTATTATATTTTCAATGAGTTTGATTGGGTAACCATTGCAGAAAAGAATATCCTTGACATAATTTAATTCAGAATTTATATGATTACGGGAACAAATTTTTAAAACTCTGTCGACTAAAGAGATTATTACCCCTCTTTTCACAGAAGGAGGGTGATGGGAAGAGAAATGTAGATATCGATAATTATGAGTCGGCTTTCTATATATAGAAAATTCAAGACTAGGATTAGTTTTTATAATCAAAACATCCAAGAAAGGCAGCTTGCCTGAATCTTCGAGTTCCATTGTGAACTGGAGATTCGAATCAAAAGAGTTCAAATGTGCCAAAAATTCTCTTAGAGAGTCTTGTCCATGTTCCCAAACAGAAAGGATATCATCAACAAAACGAAACCAAATAGAGTGTTTTAAGTGGAAACTATTCAAAGCCGACTGTTCTATGAAGCCCATGTAAAAATTTGCCAAATAAGGGGACAAGACAGTGCCCATGGATAAGCCCATTATTTGAAGGAAAAATTTGTTTCGGAATTTAAAATACGAGGAGAACTTGTTGCAAAAACGGACAAGGGTCATTATTGTATAAATTTCCAAAGTTTTATAATCCGACCAAGCTGAATTTTCCTCTAATTTTCTTTGTAAAGCCTGCTGACATTTATGGACATCGCATGAAGTGTACATAGAAACTGCATCAAAACTAGATAAAACGGTATTTTCTGTTGTACTTTGATTTCTTAACTTTTCAACAAGATCTATGGAGTTTTTTATATAGGATTTCTGTGTGCTTAAAAGAGGCTTAAAAATGGTGGCTAAGAAGCTTCCTATACCCGTAGCTGGAGAACTATAACATGCTACAATAGGACGTAACGGAATATCTTTCTTATGGATTTTAGGCAGACCGTAAAACTTTGGGGCTGAACGACCTTTGGGGTAAAATTTTCTGCACATTTGAGGGGTAATTAGTCTAGTATCTTTTAAAATTCCTAGTTCATTTCTCAACTTCTGTGTGTATTTGTCCGTGGGATCAATTTTTATTTCTTTGTAAATATTTTTATCCATTAAAAGGGTGTTAACTTTTAATTCATAATCTTCAGAATTCATAATTACAACTGTGTTACAACTGTGTATTTGGCAAAAACTAGTGGAAAAACAATAAGACAGCTATATCATCTAATATGTTTATCACAATCTGAATAGAATAAGTTTCACGAGAACTCTCGCCACTCCCAGTAAATTTTTCTTTAATATGTTTTCAGGGACTAGGGCATAGGAACAGTCAACTAGAATTTTAAGTATCAATATGAAAGCACCTTTATAATAAAAAACGAGCATTTAGAGTATCAGCGTGAAAGCACATTTACAATCAAAAATTAGTGGGAACGAAATAACTAAAATGATGAAGGGCGCCCAAATTCAATTTATGTAATGATTTAACATAAATTTAAGTAAGAAAAAAAAAGTGAAATTAGATTGTGATTTTACTAAAGATTGCATAGGATTTTAAATAATGGAAGTTTTGGTATAAATTTTGTTTTTAGTATGATGGTTATGTATGACATTTGTCCATTGCCAAGAGTTCAAAGAAAAAATATGAAAAATATGAACGGAAATGTTAGAGCGCATTTTTGCGTCACTGGTCCAGTCACTGAAGAGGTCACTAGATATTCTTGTGGGATACCAGTCAGCTTAGTGGATATTTTTGCGTTGCTGAGTCGTTAAGTGATGTCGCCAGTGAGCTTTTCAGTCACTCGGCTTCAAGAGCTCCATTCATGGAAATCGATGAAAAGAAACGTAAAGTTAAGCAGTCACTGGCCCAGTGACTGGTTAACATAGTAACAGCCATTAACATAGTAGCGCAAAAATACACTCTTAGCTTTTCTTGCTCTTTTCTTCTTTGAATTGTAGTCAACCCTCAACTAATAAAACATAAAAATTGAATTGGGACCCACTCAAGAATTGCGAACCACTTGACTGACTTATCGTCTATGAGCCTACAAATTATTGCAACAACACAAAATAGTTGAACTAAACAACTGAAAACAATTGAAGGCTTCTCCACCACATAGAAGGCTTCTCCACCACGTACTGAAGATCACTGGGTGATCTTCGCTTATCAGTGATAAGAACAAGCATAAAAAAATTTCTCACACACAGATAGAGACAAACACGTTTACGTTTTTCACCGCACAGAAAGATTCTTGCATCCAATGTTGCCTCGCGCGGAGTTAAGATAAGAATCTTAACTGACAGAAAAAGGATATCGATACATATCTACATTGACAGTTTCCCTTCTGGTTTTTTGTCTGAAAAAATTCCTTTTTTGTAAAATAGTGCTACTTTAAAATTTGCTAAAAAGTGTCCTAATAGTGTCAGGTGTCCCTAAAAGTGCCATTTAAGAAAAAAGTGTCAAAAGTGACACTAAAGTGTCACCGGTGGCAACCCTGCTGAGAAACTCAAACGTCAAAGTTTCGTCAAACCCGCAAAAATAACTCAACCCCCTTCGAACACACTGGCCTCCCAGGGGACAAGCTGCCGACCGCCGACGGGTCATTAATTAAGGCCCGTAGTTGACTTCCGCGAAACGAGTCGGACGCGTCTTTGAAATCCCTATTTTATGCAACAAAGACATTTGCAAAAGATAAGAAACTTAAAGTTGGACAAATTTTACATACGGGAACAAATGCGGTATAAAAAGCCATTTCGCGGCATAATCGCGGCGTGCGGCATAATCAAAATTTTATGCGGCATTTCTCTCAGAATCGTGGCGTAATGCCGCGAAATGCGGCATAAATGGCAACACAGCTCAGCAGGCTCGTTTTTCCTTAATAAAAATTTTACAAACTGAGGAGATTCACCTTGGTTGGTTGGCTTTTGTTTTTATTCCACTAGATTCCCTACCATAACGAATCCAAGTGTCATTATAGCTTCATTTTCAATCGGTAAGACTTGATGTTGATTAACAGAAAGACGTTTTTGTCGACCTCTGGACACCGGAAGTGAAGTGTCTGTTTACGAAAAAATAAAATTGGTGACTGCTTATCTGTCCCTTATCTTGACTATGCTGAACAGATCAGGGTGAAATAAAATACTTGTAGGTCAAAGAATACAGACATAGGTACAAAAATGCTGAATTGTACCATAATTTTGTAAAATGTACCATATTTTATGGGATTGTACTAAATTGTACCAGTAGAGGTGAAATGTACCAAAATAGTACAATTGTACCACGTTTGGCATCACTGGTGACACCGTGTTTGGGTGATTTTCAGGAAACCAAATTTATTTTCGGGGAAATCCCTGAAAACTTTGGGATAGTGGAAGCCCTTCCTGGCACCGCTGCCCTTCTGATAGTGATACTACTTTTTCGAACGAATTGTTATTTATAAGGTTAGGGTTTCATGCTGACACCTGAAGTCAGAGTTACCATCTTTCGAGGAGCGTCAGCTTTTCAAAAATTGTTTAATGTTATTCAGTTTAGCATAGTTAAAGGAAAGTTTCGCATTTAATTTATAATCCTTACAGATAAAAATAATTTCAAACTTCAAATCATTTTTTACCAATAATAATACATTAAATAGTTAAATATTCATCTCACGATAACATATTGTTAAATATAATATTTTTCATATAATTATATTAGGAAATTCACTACGCAAAAGGACTTGTAATTATTAAAACGCATATTTTTGAAATATGAAAGCAGAAACAACATGCAGTTTGGAATTAACATAAAAACCTATTTCCTTTGATATGTATGCTGTTACTGAAAACTATTTTTTTTTCGGTTGCAAATAGCTGGAGTAACTTCTTGTACAAACTAGTTATAACAAACCGTGTTATTCTTTTGGGTTTTGCGCTTTTGCCTGTTTTTAATAGCAATTGCTCCGTCTATGATAGTTTAGTCAAAATGAAATCTTACGTTCAAGAGCATTTGATGTTCGTCTGATCAACGATAACATTAATTGCGTACAAATTATTAGTAAAAATAAAAAACAAAATAAAAGGTTGAAAATGAAAAGGTTTTGTATATGCCAGGCCAATGCTAGTCAATACTTTATACAAAGGATTACTTTGGTCGTTAAAAAATTCGGCACTGTTGTCAAACAGTTCGTGGTAACGAACTGTAAGTAAGGAGGAAGAGAAAATTTAAAAAAATCCCTTGGACAAGAAGTTGGACTAATCGAACTGGACTGAGAGGTCCAGCTCAAAATGCTTAAACGCGTCAGTCAAAATTTCAATAGAGTAGTTTTCTTTCAACATTTTATATTTCAGCTTTCATATTATTAAAAGCGTTAGGGCTTCAAGAATCTGGTTGGACAGAACTGTAAGTAAGGATTTTCTCTACCTCCCCCACGGACAAGCTTTGCTTTTTAGGGGAGGCAGCAATTATATTTTGTTGATATGTTTTTTTTTCAATAAATCCTTCTTCTTCTCTTTAAGGAGAGACCCGGCTCAATGGTAACCGAAACTCTAGAAGGGACTTTGATATCGATAGATCCATCAAAAGAATCAGATTTTATGCTGATTTCAAATATATAAGTTTCATCAAGTTTAGTCCTACCCATCAAAAATACGCGCCTGAAAAAATTTGGCTGATTTTCGAAAGAAGGGGAAAAGACCCCCTAAAAATTATAGAATCTTAATGAAAACCACACCATCATATTCAGCGTATCAGAGAACCCTACTGTAGAGGTTTCAAGCTCGTATCTACAAAAATGTGGAATTTTGCATTTTTTGCCAGAAGAAAGATCACGGATGCGTGTTTATTTATTTATTTATTTTTTTCCCAGGGGTGATCGTATCGACCCAGTGGTCCTGGAATATCGTGAGAGGGCTCATTGGAACGGATACTAAACGCTCTAGTGCCATTTTTAAGTGACCAAAAAAAAATGGAGGGCAACTAGGCCTCCTCCCACGCTCATTTTTCCCCAAAGTCACCCGATCAAAATTTTGAGAGAACCATTTTGTTCAGCAGGGTCGAAAATATGATAACTATGTCTTTTAGGATGACTTAATCTCCCGAATTCCTCGGGGGAGGGCTGAAAGTTATGAACTTTACCCAATGTTAACATACAGTATTGGTTATTGGGAAGTATACAGACGTTTTCAGGGGGATTTTTTCTGGTAGTGGGGGTGGGTCGGGGGTTATGTGGGAGGATCTTTCCATGAAGGAAGTTTTCATGGGGGAAGGGACATTGCTATGAAGGGGACGCCGGATTTCCCAGAATTATTTAAAAAAAGATCAGAATTAAATAAAAAAAAAACAAGTTTTGAACTGAAAGTAAGCAGCAACATCAAAACTTAAAACGAACAGAAAACATTACGTATATGACTGGGCTCACCCCCTAGTCAATACTTCGCTCTTTAAGCCAAAGATTTTTTAGTACTTTCGTAAGAGCTATTTATTCTAATTAACGGCCTTTGTGATTAAGCGATCATTTTTAAAGAATTGGAACAAAATTCAAACTTTAGCTTAAAGAGCAAGGTATTGACTAGGGGACGAACCCCCTAATATACGTATTAAAAATATATGGATATAGAAGTTCGTTACGTAAGTTAATTCGTAAGTTACGCATATTTATTACTAATAAAACCGTTCGTAAATAAAATTAAACAAGTTTCGAGAAAGCCATTTAACCAAATAAAAGTAAAATTAATATGCAAATTTTGTTATAATTATTCATGTACAGTGAGCAAAAGTCAAAACCTGCATTAATTCAAAAACGTTTAAAAATTAAGTTAAAAAAAACAAGTTTTTTTTAACTGAAAGTAAGGAACGACGTTAAAACTTAAAACGAACAAAAATTATTCCGTATTTGAAAGGGGCTGTCCCCTCCTCAACGCATCGCTCTTTATCCTAAACTTTGACTTTCTCACAACTCTATTTTTTTTTTAAATAAAAACTTTAGCGTAAAGAGCGAGGCGTTGAGGAGGGGACAGCCCCTTTCATATATGGAATAATTTCTGTTCGGTTTAAGTTTTAACGTCGTTCCTTAGCCTACTTTCAGTTAAAAAAACTTGTTTTTTTTATTTAATATTATCTGTAAGAAACGCGCGATATTGTACATTTGACATGCTAAAGAAACTAGTCAAACAGATTTCTTTCAAAGCACAATTCCTATGCTGAGGATTGCCAACAGTGATTTATAACTGCGTTTTCAATATTTAAACTTTTGTTTTTTTTGGGTTTAGGAGCAAAGAAACGGTGGCCGGCGTTTACCCCTCCCGGTGATTACCCCTACCCCTTCGGAAAATACCCCCCCCAGACTCATTTAAGTGTTTTATGATGATCTCTGATCAAAGTTTATGTTATTTGTGCCTTTCATTAGTATTATTTTACTGTGTTCATGACCGTATATTTGGCTTTAATATACACTTATTTATCTATCTATCTAATATGCAGAATAATTGTACCAAGCACATTTTGCATACAGACCCGCTATACCCCCCCCCCCTCCTAATCTTCATATGTATAGCCCAAATTTATTTCTAAAGTAACGAAGAAACTAACGAAAAACCGTTGTGTTCTCGAATTTTACACAGCGTAAACTTGAGTGAGTGGCTCATAATACACAAGTTCCAAATTCCTCCCCCCAATGGAAATTAAAAAATTAAAACTCAAATAAAATTCTCAAATTTGGAAAGCCTAATTTTCCACGGAGGCGGGGGGTATTTTCCGCGGGGGAGGGGGGGGGGGGTAAACGCCTAGAGCCATTAAATAAGTAATCTAACCTAGGTACCTATTTTTGCCCCTTCAACCCCCAAAATATAAGGTTTAAGCATTTTTTACCGAGCGAGCAATACCTCACAAGGCAGCGGAAACCTGTTTTTCATTAGGATTTCATTAGAAAGAATTCTTTCGGGCCTTATTAGGGTGTTAGTTCCCTCACTCTTTTTTATATGAAGGTGCCTTCGGCCCAGAAAGCTACAGATATAAGTGCCAAGCCATTCGGGAGAAACATTTTTTTAGACCTTTTTTAAACCATATTTTTGGAGAACCACATTTTTTGTATTACACATTAGGATCCCATTGGTCTTAAGGGTGTAATTTTCATCCCGATTGGGAAAAAGTCGTTTGGCTCTTTTGTTTTTGTTTTTTTGGCTTGTTTCTTGGGTGGTTCCGTACCCCAAACTATTTTTTGCGGTTCCCTTTGCCCAGGGACTATCGGTTTTAAGCTACACGCCGTTCAGAAAGAAAAATTTTTTGCCCTTTTTCAGGCCTCGTTCCTAGGTGAGCCCATATTTTTCCAATTTTTCGGTCCTCTTCGCCCAGGGACTTTCTGCCACAAAATTTCAACCCAATCGAACAGATGATTCTTTGGTACATAATATGGGGCCCTTGCCCAAAACCCATTTTTTTTGTGCAATAGGGTCCCCTTAGCCCAGAATCATACATGAGTAAGTTTCAAGCCGTTCGGAAACCAGAGTTGTGTTTTCTTAGCTCTTTTTGGCCTGATTTTTAGATAAGCAATAGTTCCTTCCTTTTTTTTGCATTTAAGTTGAAAGTGCCCCCATTTGGGACAGTTTCAAGCCAATCGTAAAAACAGTTTTGTGGTGTGTTTTGGACGACCTGTGCCCCGAACCCAGTTTTCTGTACATTAGTTTCCCCTTGGCCCAGGTACTTTCAGTTGTAAGCTTCAGACTAATCAAGGACAAAAAGTTTTTGGTCTATTTCCCTAACATCCTCAATCTTCCAGTAAATAAGAATGATCCTGTTGGCCCAGGAAACAAAGCCTGTAAGTGTCAAGCTGAAAGGAAGACCGAGATCAAGCGTTCCCTCCTTTTAGACCACCTGTAAATCCACCTGTAAGCAATGGCAACTTAAATAACTTATGGTCCTGGGCCCCCAGGCAGCTTTAGCACAAGTTTTTAGCTATTAAAAAAATGTTTCCTATTCAAATTAAACGGCCCTTGTGTTTCAGGAGTCGTTCTTAAAAAATTGGGATAAATAGTGAAACTTTGGCGTAAAGAGCAAGGTATTGAGGAGGATGCAACCCCTCCATATGTGGAATAATTTCTCTTCGTTTTGAGTTTTAATGTTGCTCCTTACTTTCAGTTGAAAAACTTTTTTTAGTCTAATTTCTGATATTTTTTCGAAATAATGCCGGTAAATCTCTCACGAAAAATACACGCGGCTTAAAATTCCTTCCGGACAATTCCATCTTCGCTGAAAATCCCCCCCCCCCATCCGTTAGAATTTCTTGCAGACGATTCAGCCTGAAAAATTATTCTTAGCATACTCTCATTTGAAAAAAAAACTTTCAGATCTAATCGTTTTTCTGATCACTCCGGAAATTCCCCCTTCCATGGAATTTTTTTCTCGGAAATCGAAACAAACTGAAAATTTCCCCCGGACAATTTCCCTGAAATATATTCGCATGCAAAATTGAGTTGGCAAAGAGAAAGTAAGACAAACAAAAAGAATTTCATATAGGAATTCTGTCAAATCCCCCCGGTGTAAAATTTTCCCTGGAAAGCTCACCCCTGGAAATTTTCTTCCCCATGGAAAATTATCCCCGTGGAAACCCACCCTAAGCAAAAAAAAAAACAAGCTAAAAATGTCAGTATACTTCCCAATAACAAATACTATACATAAACAATGGGCCAATTTTATACCTTAAAGACCTAAGACCTATCCAATGGCCCTGGGGGGGGGGTCATGTTATCTTCAAAGACATTGTTTTGCGGAGCAAAATGGCTCAACAAAATCTCAAAATTTTGATCGAACAATTTTTGGGAAAAAAGAGGTGTGATAGGGGGGCTAGTTGCCCTCCAGTCTTTTTGATCACTTGAAAAGAGCACCATAACTTTTAATTCCCGTCCAAATAAGCCTTTTCCCGATGTTCTAGGACAATTTGTTCGAAACGATCACTCCTGGAAAAAAAAAGTAAATACGCATCCGTGATCTTTCTTCTGGCAAACAATACAAAATTCTATTTTTTTTTCCAGATAG
>CM051270.1:58686349-58703849 GCA_027921565.1 Artemia sinica | reverse complement strand
ATAGCTGAAAGCGCTTACTGCTGATATTGCGGTAAGAACTTCAAAATTGTTTTCAAATTAAAAAAAAAAAACTGTACACTGTGAACTGTAAATACCAGTAGCAATTTTTCATTAAGTCATTAATCTCATAATTCATTAATAATATTTAAAAACAAAACCAAATATTGTTTTCAACATAGGTAAATTAAATAGACAAAATTAAACCTATAAGTACGGGGCAACATTAAAACTTTAAACAAACAAGAACTAAATTGACAAGTAACAAGAACAAGTAAATTTGACACTTAATTAAAAAGGGAATTTTTTACGACAATTGCCACATTATTGGTTTTACTTGCTGATTCTAAGGCCTTAAGTCTTTCCACCCCCCCCCCCCCTTCCCCACTTCATTTCCCCCCCCCCCCCATAGAAATATCCCACGTAAAAACAGAAAATAATCCCCTCCCCCTCACAAAAATACCCCCTGCAGAAAATACTCCCCGCAGATAGTACCACCGTAGGAAATACCCCCCACGGAATGTACCACCGTTTAAAAATAACCTCGAAAAATAAACACCCCCCCCGCGGAAAATACCTCCTCAGAATATACAGTTTTTCATTGTTTCTTTCTACTATGCTTTCCTTCTTTTGGCTACTTCGTAATTACAATGCAGTCACCGAGTACAATATAGTTCATCCCTTTCCAAGGCATATAATGCATTAACAATTAAGGAATCTAATACAGGAGAATGTGCTTCGTTGATAGATAAAGTCACTTCTACGGAACTTGACCTGGAAAAAACTAAGCGAGAGTTAATGCAAAATATAACTAAGAAGGTTAATGAAAGGTTTTCGGATGCTGATTCTTTCTGCCAGTCATCCCACGACATTATTTGTCAAATATATGATGCGATTACTCTTGATTATCAACCAAAATTTGAAAAAATTGAACAGTCGCTGAAAACTCTTCGCAAACATATTATAAATCAAGAAGAGAAAATCATGAAAATTGAGATGAAACTAGATTTATTTGAACAAGAAGTGCTGCTTGATTCGCTAACTTTGCATGGTGTTAAGCAGCAGTCCGGATCTGACCTCCAATCAACAATCCTGCAAGTTATCGTAACCAAAATGAACGTGACTGAAATTAATGTTGCCCAAATTAGGAATATCTACTACTACTACTACTAACAACTCACCGCAGCACCAAGCTGCCTGAGGCCAACACAGCTACGCACGCTCCTCCTCCACCCCAATCTATTCAAAGCCTCCCTTTTTACACCCGCCCACGAAGTTCCCATTTCCTTTAAATATTTCTTTATGACGTCCTCCCACCCCAGACGGGGACGACCTGCTTTCCGATTAGCCCTAGATGGTTGGCCAAAAAGGACAATCTTCGGCAATCTGTCATCCTTCATCCGCACAACGTGCCCTAGAAACCTCAACCTTTCTTTCATTATAGCCCTAGACAGCGGTATTAAACCACATTTTTCGTATAGCCTATTGTTTGAAATACGGTCAGTCAGCCGGGTACCCAGAACAATCCTTAAGCAATTTCTCTGGAAAACATCTAGCAAATCTTCATCCGCTTTTCGGAGCGTCCATGCTTCAGAGCCATATTTGACCACTGTCATCACTGTAGCTTCTAATATTCTAATCTTGGTTAGCAGACTTATCTTCCTATTCTTCAGATTTTTTATTTATTTTATTTTGTGTGTTGCGGTGCAGGTTTGAAACATAGTCTCCGTAAATTATATGAATTTTTCTAACTCTGGCTCTGGGATTTTTACTCCCTTGATGGGCGTTTACTTCAATTAGAAAGAAACCCCTTAGATGTTTTGAGTATTATTAATAATTCTATTGGTCAAATTAAAAGAAATTCCCTAAATACTTCCCAATCAATTAATAGTAAGTATGTTTCTGATTTAAAGTGGGCTTCTAGACGAGATGATCATTTTTCGGTCCTTCAATTCAACACTCAGGGTCTATGCTCATCGATTGATCAGTTGAGGCAAATAGTTTTTGATGGGCGACCCGATGTTATCGGATTATGTGAGACTTTTATTAATTCTAGCAATGAAATCCTTTTAGATATACCCGGTTACAAAATGGAGCGACTAAATCGCAGAAGGATGGCAAAGGGTGGACTAGTAATGTATATTTCTGATATTTTTCCCTATACTGTTCGAAGCGATCTGTCAAGGAATGACGAAGGGGTTTTTAAATCCCAGTTTATTGAAATCAAATTAAAAAATAAGGTTTTGATAATTGGTAATGTTTATAGATCTCCCAGTGGATCCGTCCCTTCTTTTCTTCAGGTCCTTGATGAGGTCTTGGATTTAATAGGCAGACATCCATGTGAACTTGTAATAATAGGAGACTTTAACTTAAATCTAATTGACATGGCTTCCTCTACTACGATGGATTTTCTCTCAGATATGCTCACTGCTGGGGTTCTACCAACAACCTGTATTCCAACACGTGTAACTGATACGTCAGCGTCTTTAATTGACAACATTTTTTCGTCTCTTAATTTGGTTCGGAATTCTGTTGTAGTGAGTGATATTTCAGACCATTTTCATGTATTTTCCAGTTTTATCCTTGAAAAAACATTGAATAGGGCCACTCCAGCATCTGCTTCAGCTTCTTTTAGGTTTAGTTTGAATGAATTGATCCGCCTTAGATCCCATTTAGCTGAGAAGACATGGAATATTTTTGGTGATGATAAAGATTTTTGTTCAAAGTTTAATTCCTTTTATGAGTCAGTAAAGGAGTCTATTTTTGACGTATGTGCTATGTCCTCCTCTACTTCAAGGTCAAAAAGATCTATTCCTCTTAACCCATGGATGACCCCTGGTCTTCTAAAGAGCTGGAGAAGAAAAAATAATCTCTGGAAAGCTTTTAAGTCAGCAAAGCCATCTTTGAATGCTGCACGTCTTCAGCAATTCAAACTCTACAGGAATGTTTTTAATTCTTTATGCCGGAAGGTTAAATTCCTTTATTACTCCAAAAAATTCTCGGATTGTGGGAAAGATATTCGAAAAACTTGGCAAGTGATCAATTCCGTCCTCAAACGTTCTTCTCTGGCTCCTTCTATCCCTCCAAGTCTTGTAGTTGGTGATGGGGTTGTTGAGGGTATTCCATCTGTTCAAGAAGCATTTACATCATATTTTCCCAATATTGGGAAAACCACTGCTTCTTCAGTCAGGTCTTCACAGTCACAAACCAGATTACAAATCTTATCTTGGTCCGCCTTGTCTCAAATCAATGGTGTTATATCCGGCTTCTGATGTTGAAGTAGCCAGGATTGTAAATAGCTTGAAGGGCTCTTCGTCGTCTGGCCCTGACTGTATTCCAACAATGGTAGTTAAGTTCATTCTTCCTTCAATTATTTCTCCATTGACAAAGCTTATAAATCTTTCTTTTGAAAATGGGGATTTTCCCCAGTTCTCTTAAGTGAGCTAGAGTAATTGTTTTATATAAAGGTGGACCAAGAAGTGACCCAGCCAATTATCGTCCTATATCTTTGCTGTCTGTTTTTAGCAAAATTTTTGAAAAGACCATGATTTCCCGTCTACTTGCTTTTCTAGAGGCTAGAAGATTTTTTCATGGTTTTCAGTTTGGCTTCCGAGCTAAACATTTTACGGAGCATGCGTCTGTAGCTCTTTTAAATTTTCTCCACGCCGCGCTTGACTCTTGTTTGATTCCTGCAGATATATTCCTAGATGTCCGTAAGGCTTTTGACTCTTTAACTCATGATATTTTGCTGTATAAGCTATCACACAATGGTGTAAGAGGACAGGCTCATGCTTGGTTTGATTCCAATTTGTCAGGTAGAACTATCTCCGTAGATTACCTTTCCCACATTTCGTCCTGAAGTTGAGTTTGGTGTTCCTCAAGGTTCTGTTCTTGGACTGTTTCTGTTTTTGATTTATGTTAATGACCTTATAGTTGCGGTTATGAATCAAAAACCTACAGTTTGATGTCGTCTATGTCATCCTGAATCTTTCAATGCTAAAAAAAAATCCATCTTTTTCGCAGGATGTGGAAACTCTCGTTGCTTTCACTGATGACAGTACCATTGGTACTGTGGTAGGAACTGAGTCTGAGATGCTTCCCAAATTAGTTGACCTTTTTTAGAGAGTCTTTCTTTGGTTTGATGCAAATTGCCTTGCCCTAAATGTTGCTAAGTCAAGTTTTTTAATTTTTTTCAGTATTTCTCTGGCGTTCCCTGAGTTACCTAACATCCAGCTTTCAAGGGGCTCTCTCAGTAGACCTAAGGAACGATATGTCCGATTTCTCGGTATTCTTGTCGATGAGTATTCATTCAGTCTCTGACCAGTTCACATCTTAAAATAAAAAGTTCATTTCATGGATTAATTTTTTACTTATGGATAAACCTAGGCACGGAGCCAATTGATTTTGCGTAAAAAGAAATTATTAAGCTAAAATCTGATTACAAAAGTGACTTGCATGTGATTACGGCTTAAGGATTATTTATGGATTGTGGCTTTGGATTAGTATTCAGCACTATTATCATCTGAATCGTGCATTGAAATACTTGGACTACTCGCAATTACTTGAAATTATTTGCAAATTACTGGATTAATTGGCCCACTCAAAGATAAGTAATTATTTATTTTCAGTGCTACGCTCATGTCGAAATTCAAGCCTTTTGACATTGTTCTCGCTAGTTTCAAAAGTTACCCCCCTTGGCCAGCAATTGTTTTGCAGTCAAAAAGTGGTGCTAAAGGATTATGGAGATATACAGTTTTTTGCTACGGCGATCATTCTGAGCACCAAGTGGCAGAGTCTAATTTGAAATTACTTTCGGATAACCCTAGTGCTCGCAAAAGAACGGAAAAAGATGTTAGTAAAGCATTTACCGAATTAGATTCGTTTCCAGACACTTATAAATCGTCATCACCTACTTATCTAGCATTAAACCCAGCGAGCGTTATTGCAGAAGACTCACTGGCACCTAGCCTAATCCTGCAAAAAATAGCTTTTACCCAGGTTGAATTAAATCGGACACAAGTGAATCTTACAGCTGAGATTTCCCGTCAAGTTAAGGCTAAACTATCAGACCCTGATACAGCAAATCAAGCAATTGATATTATAGTAAAAAAATTCATGATGCTATTTCCATTGATTACAACCCAAAATTCCAAGAAATAGAAAAATCACTCAAAGGACTATTTGCAATGGTTAAAAGCTTGGAAAGTAGGATTTTGTCATTGGAATCGAAAGTGGATGATTTTGAACAAGAAAAGATGTTGGATTGCTTAGTGATGAATGGAGTAAGGCAGAGGCTTGGAAATGATCTAAAGAAAGAAGTATCGGTTATCATTAAAGACAAGATGCTGGTCCCTGGTTTTGAAGTTAATAATATTGTAAATGTTTATCGATTTAGTTTGAATGACTCTAACGATCAATCTAAAGTGTCTCCAGTGCTAATACACTTCAAAAATGTGGAATTAGCTCGAGTTGTTTTCAAAGAAAAGACTAAACTAGCAAAGAGTGGAATATTTTTTATCAGAATCGCTAACAAAAAAGCGTCGTGAAATTTTAAATGCGGCAAGAGATTGCTTCGGTAAATTTAATGTATGGACTGACCGCGGGAAAATTTTGGCCAAACCACCTGGTCAATCAATGATACGAAAGATTCGATCATTCGCGGATTGTGCTTAGATATTTTTTTTTTTTTTTTTTTTTTTTTTTGTGCATGTATATTTTATGATTTAATGCCATATCTAAAATCGAATGTCTTTTTTTTACTGGCAAATTAGAAACGCCCGCAGTTGTAGGACGACTTTTTGAGCTTGAAAATAACCCGTTAGATGTTTTAAGCATTATCAATAATTCTATCGGACATGTCAACAGTGATTTGACCACAGTGAACCACACAGTAATAAGTAAATATGTTTCTAGTCTGAGGGAGGCTGTCAAGCGGGATGGATATTTTTCAGTGCTCCAGTTGAATATCCAGGGTCTTTGTTCTTCAATTGACCATCTAAAACAGATTGTTTCTGATGGGCTACCTGACGTTGTTGGTTTATGCGAGACTTTTTTAGATTCTAAAAATGATATGCTTTTGGATTTTCAAGGTTATAAAATGGAACGACTGAATCGACAAAAGATGGCCAAGGGTGGTCTTGCTTTGTATATTTCTAATAATCTCCCATATTCTCTTAGAATGGATTTATCCAGAAATATCGAAGGTGTCTTTGAGTCACTTTTCGTAGATATTAAATGTGGGGGTAAGGATTTAATTGTTGGTATTATTTATCGATCTCCTAGTGGCTCTATTCAAATGTTTCTACACACCCCTAATGATCTACTGGATACCATCCTAAAACAGTCGACTGAATTAATTATTATGGGAGATTTTAATATAAACTTGATGGATATAAAGTCTTCTGTATCTTTGGATTTTCTGTCGTCCATGCTTGCCGCAGGTACTTTACCTTTTGTATGTATCCCATCTCGCATAACAGAGAGTACGTCATCTCTGATTGACAATATTTTCTGTACGGCCACCTTGATCCAAAATTATGTTTTAGTGAGCGACATTTCCGATCATTTCCCTGTTTACCCTAGATACTGTTTTGATAAAATGACTATTGAGAGGACTTGTGAGTCTGGTAAGAGGCCTTTTAGGTTTGTTGAAGTGGAATTGATGCTTCTTAGGTCAAGATTGGCAGAAATTTCTTGGGGTGGTTTTGAGAGTGATTCTGATTTTTGTAATTTATTTGATACTTTTTATGAGTCTATTAAAGACGCTGTTCTTGATATTTGTTCTGTTTCACCTTCTAATCGTAAGTCTAAGAATGCTTTTCCTCTAAATCCTTGGATGACCCCTGGTCTCCTTAGGAGTTGTAGGAGAAAAAATAATCTCTGGAGGGCCTTTAAGTCTGCTAGCCCTTCAATGAAAGCTATTTGCTTTCAGCGATTTAAAATTTATAGGAATATTTGTAATTCTGTGTGTCGAAAGGCCAAGTCCCAGTATTATTTTAATTGTTTTTCAGATTGTGGTAAAGATGTACGAAAAACTTGGCAGGTTATAGTAGTCCCCTGCTTAGTTTTTGATTTTTTGATTTTTCATTTTTTTTTGCTTCTTTTTTTTATGTGGATCATTGTATTTTAAGATTTTTTTCGTATTTATTTATTTTTTTTGTATATTATTTTTTTCTTCTGTTGAGTCTTTTAAAGGTTTGAATGTATGATGTTGAAAATGTTTTTGTTTCTTATGTATTTGTTTCATTTTTGTCTCTCCCCTGTTTTTTTCCTGGCCATAGAGCCTTACGGGGGAGTTTATATTGAAGTATATATGAAGTGTTATATATGAAGTGTTTTGTTCAGTTTATTGATTGAATAAATTGATTGATTGATTGATAGAGTGATTGAGGTACTAATGCATTATAACTTTCACACGAAAGAAGTGAAGTTTGGTTAATGTTAATGAAATAAAATAAAATAGGATGCAAATATAATAGTTTAGAAACAAGTTTGGGCTATATATTTGCAATTTAGGGGATGGGGTGGAGGTAAATCATAGCATACATTAAATACGTAACTTAACCTAGGTATCTTCCCCCCCTAAACCCCAAAAAACAATAGTTTTGATATTGTAAACGCTATGAAAAACCACGCTTTGTGATCCATTTCTCTATTGAAAATACCCGTTTGACTGGTTTCCTTTAGTGTTTCCCGATACAGTATATAGCAGTGTGTAAGATTTAATGCATAAGTACTGTCACTGATTAACCATCAATCCTCCCATCAACCCTTCGGCCATCCATGTTCCAAATATAATACTTATTGCAGTCTCATTTTTATATCAGCCCATCTAATGCCTGGATATGATAGCTATAGGCTACAAATCATATAAAAATCATTTATTCTTTTTCTTCACACTAACATAATTTGGCATTATTAACCAACAGTTCGTGATAAATAAGTCCGAAAATAAATTATTAGTTGACAAGAAAACAATATGAGCCTAATAACCAAATTTTTACTTTCAGCTGTAATCTAAATTTCCTTATGGATAATATTTTTGGGATTACTTCCGTTTAAATCCCCTATTCCCCGACTTTGTACATAGTCTATAGCTATATTTTTTCTCATTAGGAGGAGGAAGGGGTGGTGCATTTTTTATGGTAAGAAGATTGTATTTAGTGATTTTTCTTAAGAAGAAATAAATTATACTACAATTTCTTTAAATTCTATTGTTTCTATCTCAGAATTAGCCTTCATGCAGGGCTACTAATTGTTCAAGCATTAGAAGTTGTAAGGATAGGCCTAGATATTTAAACAAATGTACTTGGCTATCCCGAATTTGAGCAGAATATATTTCCGTAAAATTTTTTTGCCTAACTAACAGCTTTGCAAAACCGTAAAAAGATTCTAAAACTGCAGTTTAAAATATTACACCTACTGAAAATATTACACGGGTGAAGGGACCAGAGGGCCCTTTGGGGGCCAAGGGGGGGGGAGGGGGCCTTTGGGGCCTGGGGGGTCCTTTGGGGGTCTGGGGGACCCTTGAGGGCCGGGTGGTCCTTTGGGAGCTTGGGGGGGCCTTTGAGGACCGGGCGTCTTCCTTCGGGGTTGGGGTAGTGGGATCGGAACCCTTTGGGGCTGGGGTAGAGGACATCACGACACTGTGCAAATGGAACTTGTGTATTATGACGACCACAGAGTTTCACCCTCAAATCCTCTTCTAAAATCATCTTTTAAATCATCTTTTAAAATGTCTCTAACTGTTTCGCCGAAATAATTCCCTAAAAAGGTTTCGCCCAAATAATCCCTAAACGTAATTTCAGCGTGTTCCTTTTGTTTTTGGCATCTCTGCGCTGTCACATTTCAAATTACTAAGAAACCTGATTCCCGCGCTAAAACAATTCATCGCTAAGATGTTTCTTGGAGAATTGTTTCCATGGCGTTTGGTTATTAATATCTTTTGGAGTTCGACCAGTAGAACTGTTTCCGAGGCAAAGACATTAATGACTTGGATCTATTCCTGGAGAATCGTTTCTAGGCGAAAATTTTTAAGGTCAGACAGATGATGTCATTGGTTGATTGATCTGTCGAGAAAGTGGAATTAATTTGTTGTTTCTAAGGGGAATTATTGATTCACGAAAGGGGAAATGAGGTCGACAGCACAGGTGTTCCAAATTCCTGGACGGCATAACATTCGCCTCGAGCAACAACAACAACATGATCTTGAAGGAAGTGTCATTGACCTGTCTCCATTTGACTCAATAATCCATCAAAGTGAGAAAGTTCCTGTTTTTTCATTCTCACTGACAAAAACCATAAAACAGACATAAATCGATGTTGACATCCATGAAAAACATCAAATAAATTGACCAACACACATAACCGTCCATGAAACAACCATCAATGTGAGAAAATTCCTGTTTTTTTCAAGTGAGAAAAATACTGTTTTTCCATTCTCACTGACAAAAACCATAAAACAGACATAAATTACTGTTGACATCCATGAAAAACATCAAATAAATTGACCAACACACATAACCATCCAAGAAAATATCCATCAAAGTGAGAAAGTTCCTGTTTTTTCATTCTCACTGACAAAAACCATAAAACAGACATAAATCGATGTTGACATCCATGAAAAACATCAAATAAATTGACCAACACACATAACCGTCCATGAAAACAACCATCAATGTGAGAAAATTCCTGTTTTTTCAAGTGAGAAAAATACTGTTTTTCCATTCTCACTGACAAAAACCATAAAACAGACAAAAATTACTGTTGACATCCATGAAAAACATCAAATAAATTGACCAACACACATAACCATCCAAGAAAACATCCATCAAAGTGAGACAATTCCTGTTTTTTCAAGCGAGAAAAATACTGTTTTTCCATTCTCACTGACAAAAACCATAAAACAGACATAAATTACTGTTGACATCCATGAAAAACATCAAATAAATTGACCAACACACATAACCATCTAAGAAAACATCCATCAAAGTGAGAAAATTCCTGTTTTTTCATTCTCACTGACAACAAACAGACATAAATTATGTAAAAAAAAGTTGTAGGTGGCAGCAGGGGTGCCCCGTGGGATCTCATGAGGCATCTCTACTAATGCATTTTATTCTCTGTTTTTTAAACATGAGTTTTTTTACGATTTAGCCAACAGGCTTCATAAAAAACCTCACACTGTCTTTTTGTCATCAATGCTGGTCTTCAAACTTCCGAAATTTCACAAATAGAAGTACCAAAGAAGAACTTCGCTGGTCATGAGATAAAATTGTTTTTTTAATTACATTATCAAACAGTTTGTGGTAAAGAACTGTAAGTAAGGAGCGAATCGGCTCAAAAGCAACTGAATCTCTAAAAACCGGGATTTTTATACCAATATATATATCACAAGAATTGCCTTTTTATGCTGATTTCAAATATATAAATTTAATCAAGTTTAGTTTTATCCATCAAAGGTTACGAGCCGGAAACATTTTTCCTGTTTTTTGTAAAAAGGGAAAAACACCCTCTAAAAGTCAAGTGATCGTAATGAAAATCACACCATGAGATTCAGCGTATCAAAGAACCCTAATGTTGAGGTTTGAAGCTTCTATCTGCAAAGATGCGAAATTTAGTATTTTTGGCCAGAAGAAAGATCACAGATGAGTGTTTATTATTTTTTTTTTCCCCAGGGGTGATCGTATCGACCCAGTGATCCTAGAATATCAAGAAAGGGCTCATTTGAACGAAAATTAAAATTTCTAGTGCCCTTTTTAAGTGACCAAAAATTAGAGGGCAGCTAGGCCCCTCCCACGCGCCTTTTTCCCAAAATCGTCTGATCAAAATTTTGAGATAGGCATTTTGTTCATCATAGTTAAAAGACCCAATAAACATCCGTTCGGGTATAACATGCCCCCCCCCACCACAGCCCCAAGGGATAGGTCTTTAGGTTATAAATTTGCCCATTGTTTGGGCATAGTGTCTGTTATTGAGATGTATGCATACATTATTTTTTGGGGGGACACATTTTCTGCTGGGAGGTTTTCCACGGGTAAATTTTCCATGGGGAGAAAATTTTCCATGGAGTGAAATTTTCAGAGGATATTATGCACTGGGAGAATTTGCCAGAATTCTTATACAAAGTTTTTTTTTATGTCTTGCTTTCTCTTTTCCGTCTCAATTTTATGCGCGGAGTGGTTAAGAGTAATTATCCGGGGTAAATTCTCACCAGGATTGAATTGTCAGGAGGATATTACCGTGGGTTTCTCCGTGAAGGTGGGGCCTGATTTCCTGTTATTATTTAAAAACAATGAAATAAAAAAAAGTCTTTTCAACTGAAAGTAAGGAGCAACATCAAAACTTAAAACAAATAGAAATTATTACGTATATAAAGGGGGTTACCCTCTCCTCAACACCTCAATCTTTACACTAAAGTTTGAATTTTGTCCCAATTCTTTAAGAATGACTCCCGAAAGACAAGGGCTGTTTAATTAGAACAATAGGCTAAGACGCTTTTTTAAGAGTACTAAAAAACTCGAGCGTCAAGAGCATGGTGTAGAGGAGGGGGCAACCCTCTTTATATACGTAATAATTTCTGTTCGTTTTAAGTTTTAAACAAGTAAAATGAATCATTTTAACACGTTTTCTTCTCAATAGCCCCAATTTTGGGCTTACATCAAAAATACTACCACTACTACTAACAACTCACCGCAGCAAAAGCCGCCTGAGGCCAACACAGCTATGCACGATCCTCCTCCACCCCAATCTATTCAAAGCCTCCCTTTTTACACCCGCCAACGAAGTTCCCATTTCCTTTAAATCTTTCTTTATGACGTCCTCCCACCCCAGACGGGGACGACCTGCTTTCCGTTTAGCCCTAGATGGTTGGCCGAAAAGAACAATCTTCGGCAATAGTAGAAGGGGAGGTTCTACTCCCACGAGTCACCCCTGCTGCCACCTACAACTTTTTTTACATAATTCATGGATGGTTATGTGTGTTGGTCGATTTATTTGATGTTTTATGGACTTTGTCAGTGAGAATTTGAAAAACAGGAACTTTGTCACATTTATGTCTGTTTTTATGGACTTTGTCAGTGAGAATTTGAAAAACAGGAACTTTGTCACATTTATGTCTGTTTTTATGGTTTTTGTCAGTGAGAATTTGAAAAACAGGAACTTTGTCACATTCATGGATTATTGAGTCATTAACCGAATCGTTTCCGGGCAAAGTTAATTAATGTCTGACAGATGACGTAAAGTTAATTAATGTCTTTGGAGTTCGAACAGAAATGTCTCCGGGCAAAGTTTAGATCACACATGACAGATGATATCATGATTGATTGATTGACATGAAAGGGGAATTAATTTGTTGTTCTAAAGAGAATTGATTCACGAAAGGAAATTAATTTGGATTTCGAACAGAAATGTCTCCGGGCAAAGTTTAGATCACACATGACAGATGATGTCATGATTGATTGATTGACATGAAAGGGGAATTAATTTGTTGTTCTAAAGAGAATTGATTCACGAAAAGGAATTAATTTGGATTTCGAACTGAAATGTCTCCGGGCAAAGTTTAGATCACACATGACAGATGATGTCATGATTGATTGATTGACATGAAAGGGGAATTAATTTGTTGTTCTAAAGAGAATTGATTCACGAGAGAGATTTAATTTGGAGTTCTAACAAGAGAATCGTTTCCGAGCAAATGTTTTGATCTTAGCGCGCGAAAAGGTTTCTTTGTAATTTCAAATGTGAAAGCACAGGGATGCCAAACAAAAGGAACTCGATGAAATTACGTTTAGGGATTATTTGGGCGAAACCGTTTTAGTCATTTTATGGAATTATTTTGGCGAAACAGTTAGAGACATTTTAAAATATGATTTTTGAAGAGATTTTAGGAGAGAATTTGAGGGTAAAACTTTGTGGTCGTTATAATACACAAGTTCTATTTGAACAGTGTTGTGAGGTCCTCTACCACAACCCAAAGGGTTCCGATCCCCCTACCCCAACCCCAAAGGGTTCCAATCCCTCTACCCCAACCCCAAAGGTCCACCGGGCTCCCAAAGGGCCACCCGGCCCTCAAGTCCCGCCCAGACCCCCAAAGGCCCTCCCCAGACTTCCAAAGGCCCTCCCTCGATCCCCAAAGGTCCACCGGACTCCCAAAGGACCAATCGGTGCTCAAGGGTCCCCTCAGACCCCCAAAGGCCCTCCCTGGGCCCCAAAGGCCATCCCCCGGTCCCCAAAGGTCCCCCGGGCTCCCAAAAGACCACTCAATCCTCAAGGGCCCCCGGATCCCCAAACGCCCTCCCCGGGCCACCCAAAGAATCCTCTCTCCATTTTTTTAATACTTTTTTTATGGCTTTATTATATCTTTTCTTAACAAGTTCCTTTCATAATGTCATTCCTAAACCCATTTTCCAACCTCAAAGAGCCCCCTCCCAATTTCGTAAATACTTTCTTGAATTTTTTAACATGGTATTTTTTTAACTTTTTTACGTATCTTAAAATGACATGAACACAAAAAAAACTCACACACACACACACACAAAAACTTACACACACACACACACAAAACTTACACACACACAAGAAAACTTGCACACACACGCCAAAACTTACACACACAAAAACTTACACACACACACACAAACTTACACACACACACACAAAACTTACACCCACATACAAAAGCTTACACACACAAAAACTTACACACACACACAAAAACTTACACCCACACGCAAAAACTTACATGCACACAAAAACTTACATGCACACAAAAACTTACACACACACAAAAACTTACACACACACACAAAAACTTACACACACACACACACAAAAACTAACACACACGCACAAAAACTTACACACACACACAAAAACTTACACACACACACGAAAACTTCCACACACACACGAAAACTTACAAACACACGCCAAAACTTACACACACACAAAAACTTACACACACACACAAAAACTTACACCCGCACACGAAAACTTACATGCACACAAAAACTTACATGCACACAAAAACTTACACACACACACAATTAGACAAAAAAATTACGATATTTATGCACAGTTATGTTTAAGCAATAAATATCTTAAGCCTCAACCGTTTTTATTCTTTAGAATAGTCCATCGCCACGAAAATTATACTTTCAGATTCAACATGTCAGGGAACAAACTTTCAGGTTCAGCATGTAAGAGAACCCTAAATGCTCATCCCAAAAAAAAAGGTAAGTTAACCCTAAACCCCAAAGAATTTCTCTGACATTACACTTTCAGGTTCAGCATGTAAGAGAACCCTAAATGCTCATCCCAAAAAAAGGTAAGTTAACCCTAAACGCTCAAAGAATTTCGCTGAAATTACACTTTCAGGTTCAGCATGTAAGAGAACCCTAAATGCTCATCCCCAAAAAAGGTAAGTTAACCCTAAACGCTTAAAGAATTTCGTCACAAAACTTACACACACACACGAAAACTTACACTCACACGCCAAAACTTACACACACAAAAACTTACACACACACACACACACACAAACTTACACACACACACACAAAAAACTTACACCCACACACAAAAGATTACACACACAAAAACTCACACACACACACAAAAACTTACACCCACACGCAAAAACTTACATGCACACAAAAACTTACATGCACACAAAAACTTACACACACAAAAAAACTTACACACACACACAAAAACTTACACACACACACACAAAAACTTACACACACGCACAAAAACTTACACACACACACAAAAACTTACACACACACACGAAAACTTACACACACCAAAACTTACACACACACGCCAAAACTTACACACACACACAAAAACTTACACACACACACACACACACAAAAACTTACACATGCACACAAAAACTAACATGCACACAAAACTTACACACACACACAATTAGACAAAACATTACGATATTTATGCACAGTTATGTTTAAGCAATAAATATCTTAAGCCTCAACCGTTTTTATTCTTTAGAATAGTCCATCGCCATGAAAATTATACTTTCAGATTCAACATGTCAGGGAACAAACTTTCAGGTTCAGCATGTAAGAGAACCCTAAATGCTCACCCCAAAAAAGGTAAGTTAACCCTAAACGCTCAAAGAATTTCTCTGAAATTACACTTTCAGGTTCAGCATGTAAGAGAACCCTAAACGCTCAAAGAATTTCTCTGAAATTACACTTTCAGGTTCAGCATGTAAGAGAACCCTAAATGCTCATCCCTAAAAAGGTAAGTTAACCCTAAACGCTTAAAGAATTTCGTCACAAAACTTACGCACACACACGAAAACTTACACACACACGCCAAAACTTACACACACACACACACACAAACTTACACACACACACAAAAAAAACTAACACCCACACACAAAAGCTTACACACACAAAACCTTACACACACACACACATAAAGACTTACACCCACACGCAAAAACTTACATGCACACAAAAACTTACATGCACACAAAAACTTACACACACACAAAAACTTACACACACACACAAAAACTTACACACACACACACACAAAAAGCTTACACACACGCACAAAAACTTACACACACACACAAAAACTTACACACACACACGAAAACTTACACACACACACACACACGAAAACTTACACACACATGCCAAAACTTACACACACAAAAAAACTTACACACACACACACACACACACAAAAAAAAACTTACACATGCACACGAAAACTTACATGCACACAAAAACTTAAATGCACACAAAAACTTACACACACACACAATTAGACAAAAAAAATTACGATATTTATGCACACTTTCAATTAACTACGGCTAAGCATGTTAAAGGCGAGCCATTTTCTTGCGAGAAAACAAAAATCAGAACACACACACACCTTAGAAAATATAGCCTCCTTTGAAGTTACAATCGTCTTTAAGAATCGACAGATTGTTAATGCTTAAACTTTTACGTTTCTTATAAAGTAATAAACAGGATTACTTAATATTTTTCAATATAACCATAATTTTCTTGTATAAAATTCATCAATTAGCCGGATATGGTTTTTTTTTTACATACGGGGAGAGATTTAATGTCCATGCTAGAAGTCTATACAAGATTTAATAACCTTGGTAAAAGCTTACATGAGATTTAATGTTCTTGGTAAAAGCCTGTACGTAATTTAATGTCCAGTTTTTATAAAGGGGGGAGGGGGGAATTATGTGCTATTAATGAAAATGACGACACATCAACCGAAAACCGTCAACGCGAACTCCGATTAACCATCACCAAAGTGTCACAATACCATCAGTGCACCAACACCTCTCGGAAAATAGGGGGGTAAAGGTCAACTGCGAAGATATTTAGCCTACAGAAAAAATTGCTCATTGTTCCTTTAGTAGCCACACAATTAGACTAAAAATTACGATATTTATGCACAGTTTCAACTAACTACGGCTAAGCATGTTAAAGGCGACCTAAAAAGGTAAGTTAACCCTAAACGCTTAAAGAATTTCACCGAAATCACACTTTCAGGTTAGGTTAGGTAGGACCCCGACCCCACTACCCCAACCCCGATTTAATGTCCTTGGTAGAAGTCTATACAAGATTTAATGTCCTTGGTAAAAGCATATATGAGATTCAGAATTGATATTTTTATAGTCATAGAATAACTAGACACAAACATTCAGATTTTCCCACAGTTAAGCGGGGGGGGGGATTTTGAAAAATACTTATTGACTGCATTCTGCTTGAAAAATAACTTTTTGGTATTTTCACCGAAAAATTCAAAATTACCCATTGTTCCCCTTAAGCTTTAAGAAATATATCTGACCCTCCCCTCTAACTTTTCATGAATTGATACCACTGCTTATACGTAAATCAAAACAAGACGAAATCTGATCTGGAAGCTTCAAGCTATAGAATCCATAAGACAATTATTAAACCAAGTAAGACAGGGCTTTAAAGACTTTAAACAGTAAGTCTTTAAAAAAAGCTGAATGATCATTGAGAACAACACTATTAATAAAAAAAAAGATGCAGAAAATGTAGTGTAAGATAAGCGCTGATAATTTCAAACACCCAGCATAGTAAAGGAGTTTAAAGAAATATAGGAACGTCATGGGAGTCAGTAAATAGTGAAGCTTTTATCATATTAGGGTGAAGGACGAGCGTGTGCAGTTGTGTTGCCCTTTGCAGCGTGGTGTTGCCCTTTGGAGCTGTAAGTAGTTGTATTTATAAAGGTCTACAAAAGAAGTAAGCCTATGTCCAATCTCCCCTTTGAAAAATATAGAACTGTTTTGAAACTCCTGGTCATTGGTGAACAGTTCTGGATAATCAGTTTATATACTGAAATCAGCCGAAGTTTTGTAACATAGGTCCATAGCCTCTGACGTAAGTCTTTATGATCATTGGTGAAATTATGATAACAGCTAATGAGGTCTATTTGTCTGTGTTGCACAAAGAAATTACACAACACAATT